>JABASP010000751.1:0-41584 GCA_019776565.1 Sminthurinus signatus
TGGAAAAATATTTTCAGAGGTTGTTTTCTACACCAAAAGGAACGATATGACGGGTTCCTGGCTTAAATTTTCGAAAGTCGTGTTTTTTTCGGTCTCTCTAATGTACATGTATCTTTATCTGTTTGTCTCTTTACAATCTGTATTCTGTATGTATGAAAAACAACCAACCTACAAGGAACAACTCAAGAGGAGAAGATGTAACGTAAGTAAAGAGTAAGAACGTAAAAAGCCTTTCAAAAAAATCCCAAGCTATTATACCATGTGCTGACTGTTGACTGACTAGTGAAGAACACGGAACCAACTAGTGAAAACTCACTCTGACTTTGACTCTGACTTTGCCTCTAGATTCTAGATCCTAGATTCTTGATTCTCTGAATGTTCTATGAATTGGGGATTAAAGTAAAAGTAAAAAAGATAACTTTCCGCACGCTCTTTCACTCTCACTTCTCACTTCTCACCATCTACCATCTATACAAAATCTACACCCTTCTGAAAACAGAGAGAAAAGGAAAGGAAAGAAAGTCCAGTCAATTCTAAATTCTTTAGCTTCTATAGGTTAACATACTTTGTACTTTTCGGTCTGCCTTTCCCTTAGATTTTTGCATCCCCTCTTCCTTATTTTCCAATAAACAGTAAAGAAAGAGGCATTGGATATTTTTGTTTTCTTACCTCGAATCTTGAATGCGAATGCTCACTTTTGTGCATAGTGCATCTAAAATCCAAAGTCCAAACTCCCGTGTTTATATAATTTAATCTTTAATCAATAATTAACAATCTGCATCTTTTATTCAATGTATTACATATTACAACTTATACTAAACAATATATTACAATTATTTATAATATTATTGAGTAGTGAGTAGTATATAGTCATAATAATAAGGTTTTTTGGGCACCTAATAAAACAGGATCGCCTCAGTAGTTGGCAGCATAAAAATGACAAAAAGAATTCAGCTTTATGTATAGCCAAAAGCCAAAGGGATTGTGTATTATGAGTATGACACAGGTTACAGGACATAGAAAACACTAGTTGTAAGTTGTAACTCTAGCATCTAGTGAGACTATGATGATATTGATGAGATGTGAGTGTGTGCTGGCAATGTTGATCAGTGACCAGTCCGAGAGTGACGGCTGGCGCCTCTGTACTCTGTACTCTATATTCTGTATTCAGTGTCTTTGGTCTTTGTGGGAGATGTGGAAATAGGAAAATTAGATTGTCGAAATAAGGTGCGAGTTGTGGGTTGTGACTAGTCGCTACTCGCATGTACAATATGTACATTGTACATATCCAAGATCCAAGCAGTTATGCATGTACAATGTACACAGTCCAGGAAAGCCAAAGTAAATAGATGTAATGATGAAAGCTAAAGAAGGATGGAAATAGTGGTAGTGGTGGTGGTAGTGGAGGACAAGACAGAAGTAGAGTAAAGAGAAAAAGAGAGAGAGGCATGGCAAAGTTGGAACTAAATTCACCCGGGAGTTGATGATGATGATGTGAATTGGATCCGTTCTTTCTTTCTTTCTTTCTTTCTTTCTTTCTTTCTGTTCCCTATACTCACTGTCCTCTGTCCTCGTTCTTCTATTTACTATTTCCTTCTGTCTTGTATACATTTGACATGGTACATGGCAGTATTATATACCTCTTATTTACCTCATAATTCACTAACCAGTATACTTATAGTAAAGGGCATATTGTGACATGTACGTTGTACGCTGTGTAGATATGTCTCCCATGTGTTGAAAAATAAATAGAGGATTCAATGTTCAAATGCTCAGTGTTCAGTGTTCAGCGTTCAGTGCCAGTGGTCACATAAATACATCCAACATCCAACATCCAACAAACCCACAAAACGACAATATGACAAAATGACACATACAAGCACATACTGTCAACTGTACGTAGAACGTAGATCCAAAATCCAAAAGCTTGTGACTTGTCTTCCACCATGTCAAATTTTACATGCAAATTCAATGATGCAAAATTCAGTTGAGTGACATCAACTCAACTGAAATGAACTGAGTTGAGCTGGGAGCTGGACAGTGCAGTGCAGAGTGCAGACCATTGGATTTTGGATTGACATGAGACAAAACTAAATGAATACATGAAATTTAACTAAAAAGCTGTATAATATACTAATGTAATAATATATTGTGATATGATATACATTGTACAGGTGACAAATGTATTTATGCAGTCAAGAGTCAAGATTAACTGTAGTTCTATCCGTTTAACTCGACAGAAAATACCATATATTTTCATATGTATATACTCAAAGGGAATAATAATAATTTTAAATTATTATTATTATTATTAGTTTTCATGAATATTAAATACATTCCTCTCGTTTTTTTACTTACCTAGAAAATTCTAAAGCCTCATGAAAGTCTCAGTGATAAAATTGGATTGGAATTGGTAATTATTCCTGATTCGTAATTACTTTTTACTTTCATCCTGTATAGGTTAATTCTTAATTCATTTCCTTTTTACACAAAAATAAGCAATGGCAATGGTGACTTGAATATAGAATTTAGAACCTAAATCTACGTTTGATAGATGATAGATCAAATGAGAGTAATTTGAAACCTTCCTTTTACTTTTCTCAATACTTTCTTTGAATTACAAATTACAAATTAAACATTATTTACCTCTAGTCAAGTCCAATTTCCAATTCCAATGGTCAATGAAACCAACGTCCAGTATCAATATCAGTGGGAATTAAATTATGCATAGCAGGGACACATAATACATGATGCGATTGTACAAAACCAAAGAACACCAATGTACAATGTCCAGTGTACACAGATTACAGATTACATACGGGGAAAGATAGGGGAATAGATGAGGAAAGAGTAAAAGAGTAAATCGGAAATCAAAACTCAGACTCTTCTCTTTTCTCTATCATCCTCTTCATTTCATAAAATATAAAACCTATATTATAGATTATAGGAATGGTGGTTGTTGGTTGGTGATTGGTGATTGCTATTTATTTATGGGATTGGATTGAAAAGATGAGAGATGAGTGGAAGAGGAAAAAAAAATAAAGGAGGAAGAAATTTGCCGGCTATACGGTTTACGGTTTCAGTTTTCTTTTCTTTTTCGTTTGAAAATTCAGGAGTGAAAGAGAGAGAGACAGAAATAGAGAGTATTAAGTTGTAGTTGTCGTTGTCAGTGTTGCGACGAGGATGAGGATTTGGGAGATCGACACGAAGAAAGAGAGAAAAGTCCGTTCTGTACAGTGTACAGTGAGTAAGGAACAAGGTACAAAACATAAATAAATGATATGATATCACATCACCTCTAAAACCGAAAACTCTAACTAGAAATTGCACTCGAGTGTACACTGTACAGACAACATATTACATGTCGTACCAAGTACCAAGTACATGCTCTGGACTCTAGAGTTTAGAGTCTAGCGGAAGGACGACAACTTTTGTAGAGAGAATACAGATATAAATGATTGGAAATTTAGAAACATGAGATTTGAAAGTGAAACTGTGAAAGTCACATGGGGATTGCAATTGAGCTATCGGACCATCATCATCCTCCTCCTCCTTCCTTCTATATTCCATACACATTATACATTGCTGCCTCTCCTTCACTCACTCGCTCTCCCACTCACTTCCCAAATTCGGAACCAAAAGTCAGCAAAATCTAATTAACAACACCAACGACGGAGGACACCAAACACGGGAAAAACTACCACGGACCAATACCAATGAAATTTGATATTTTTCATGTAGAATGTAGAGAGTATAGAATGGAGAATAATAATACTGTTGATTTTTGCTATCTTTTGTACTTTGTACTTTATACTTTATACGTTAGATATTAGATGTTAGATCCTCAAATTTTGTGCACATTACGAAGTACAAATAAACATGATAAAGTTTTGTATTTTGTATTGTACAAACAACAAACAACAACCAAAACCATTTCTCCATTGTAGATTGTAGGTATTTCATAAGAGACAAATCTATAGAAAGCCAAGCTATTTGTTATATGTTATATGTATGTTTTTTGTTTTTTTAAAAAAAAAAAAACTTTATGCTATGAATATTAAATGAAAAATGAAAAATAAAACTAGTTAAAAAATCAAGAACAAAAATAATAAATTAAAACTCATGATCAGTGTCATCATTATTTTTCCTTCTTTTTGCTAAGGTCTTGATTTTTATCCCCATTTTTCAACTCTTTCACATCTTTAGTTTTTGTATTATTAACAGTTGTATTCGTATTCGCACTTGTTTTAGTATTGGTATTATTCGTATTAGGATTTGTAGGTGTGTCGTAAAAAGTACTTGTAAAAGGTTTAGGTTTGGTAAGGTTTGTATTTTCAACTTTTTTAACAGGATTCCCCACTTGTTTAGAATCACTGGATTTAAGTGTAAGGGGTTGATTCTTTTCACTCTCTTTCTCTTTTTTGGGATTAGAGTCGTATGGATTATAATTTGGAGTTGTGTTTGGATTTAAATTTTGCCCGACTTCCTTCCCCTGGTTTTTTTCTCGGTATTTCTGTTTTCCTCCACCTCCCGTATTCATTCTGAAAAGTTCTTCTACTTTGTTTGATTTGTTACTTCTTGTTGGTTTCAGTGACATTGGATTTTTAATTCCACCGGAATTTACTTTCTTCAAGGCTTTGGGCATTGTTGCCGTTGCAGTTGTATTTGTTGCATTTGGTGTCGTAGGAGCTGCTGCTGCTGTTGTTGTTGTTGTCTGCTTGATATTGGGCTTGGGATCTGCATCTTTTGGACTGGTTTGTACTGAATTATTTTGTGCTGGAGAATTCACAGATTGTGAGTTGTTTTTGGGTTTTACTTTTTCCTCTTTCTCTTTCTCCTTTTCTTTTTCTTTTTTCTTGAGTTCGAGTGGTGATACATCTTTCTGCGTTTTGTTCTTATTACCATCTTTCTCTGCTTCTTTTTCCTTTTCTTTGCCTTTGTCTTTGTCTTTATCCTTGTCTTTGTTCTTTTGCTTGTTCTTGTCCTTGTCCTTTTCCCTCGGTATATTTTTGGCTTGAATCTCATCAATTGGTTTCACAATCTCATCTTGACTTTTCTTCCTCTTGTACGTCTGCTCATACTTGTGCGTATGCTCAAGATCTCTGTCGTGATTTAGATGATCAATCATTTTTGGAGAACTGGAAGAAAAGAGGGATTCTCGTCGTTTCAGTCCAAATCCAGGACGGACCTCAATATTCTTCATGATATTGTACTTCATGTTGAATTTGTCGATTGAGTATTGAGTCAGGACTTCACTAACGTACAGGCCGCTTCCACCACACCGGAATAATTTTATGATGTAACGACGGAATAGCTCTAATTTTGACATGTGGGTTTTCAAGTATCGTGTAGCTGTGTACACAACAAAGAATGCAGAATATAGAAAAATAACAAAACAAAAAAAAAAGTTATTATTTATATTTTATATTATCATTAAGTTGAAAAACAAGAAAAATCAATAATCAATAAAGTTTACTTTTCTACTTTTTATTTTTTAATAAAATAATAAATAATAATACTTATTATTAATAATTTACCAGCAACGGGAATAGCAGTTTCAAATGGTGTTTTCTTACTCCGAGGCATCGAAATTGCTGCTTGCCAAGCTGAAAAATAGGGAAAAGAAATACTATGAAACTAAATAAAACATACAGTATAAAATACGGAATAAAATATTATGATAAATGATAAAATACCATTCCTTTTTTTTATGTAAAATCAAAATGATTGCCAGAAGGTTGAATATTATCATCTTGATCAAGAAAGCTTTGCTAGCTTCAAACTTTTGTGAGCATACCTAATAATTAATAATAAAACTAAATAATAAATAACAAATGATGAATAAACATGAAATTACCTAGTAAATGCTTCCTTCCATAATGTCGTTCTCTGGCCTGGAATGTGGACAAGACAGAGCTGGATGACTGATCGATACGGACTTTTTCGAGGACGGCAAGTGCCTTGTTATTGTCCCTCCTGTTCCGAGCATCCATGTACAGACCGAGCTGTTCCATTTCCCTGTCTCTCGGTTCACGTTCCTCCTCCCTCTTGATTACCAAAACTTTTCTTTTGGGTCCTCTTCGATACGCCGGCACTGATATGATTTTCATGGATTCATCACTTTCAGTTACAGGGGTTTTAGTATTCACTGCTTGATATTCTGGTGGAAGATCTCCTCGAAAGGATGCAAAGCGACCTCTGGCTGGAGCTTGAACTGGGACTGAAACTGAAACTGGTTTTTTCTTGTCCCTATTATTTTCTTTTTCTCTGTCCTTTTCAGTGATGTAAACTTGAGGACAGAATGGTGGAAGGGAATCTTCCTGTAGCTTAAATTGAATGTATTCCAATAGACTAGAAGACTCATCACCATCATCAGCGTCACTGTCGGAGTTTTTCTTCTTTTTTTCACTATTTTCCCTTTCATTGTTATTATTATTATTCTGACAGATTTGAACAATTTGATTTTCTATCGGTATCGGCATCGACTGGGAATTTTCTGACAAGTTTTGAAAATGACTGTCATTATTCTCCTGCTCCATGTTTTGTACTTGACTCTCGACAGAATTCAAATCAACATTATTTATATTCAAATCTCCACATTCTTGAGCAACAAGTTGTACATATTCCGTACTTATAATGAGGAGTTTTTTAGAGGTAGAAGCACTAGCACAGGAAAAACTTTGTTGTCCTGAAGAGTCTGTGCAATCGCGAGGATGATCACAGTAACAGTAGTAATAGCTGGGATCATCATTATGATTAAAGCGAGTAATATTATTCTCGCCGTGCTCCAAGTTCAAGCGAACCGATTGAGATTGACTATTATCAGTCTCATTAACGTTATCATTTCTACTGTAATTTGAATTATTCCTGGATACGATTAAATCGTAAATCCCGGTTCTTTTAACTGGATCATCTGGAATGGATTGTTGTTGTTGTTGTTGATACGGGATTTCTGGAGGAATATCTGATGAGGATGTCGTAGCATGAGTAGAATTGGGCTGAATTGCTTCCGATATTAAGAGAGGTGGTGGTTCTCCTTGTTCTTCATGCTTCTCACTGTCTTTACACCTAGACTTTTTCTTTCTGAAAAATTTGACCATGGTTCCTGCTGCTGATGAGGTTCTCAATACCAGAAGTTGGCCTACTCTGTCACTTTTGATGTTTTGACTGTAGTGATTGTGCGTTTGAAAATGAATGTGGATGATAATAAGGACAAACATTAAAAATACTGATGGAATGATAAATAAGTTTTACTATGATGGTCATACTACACGGGTTACAGATTCTTCCGATTTCCGATTTAGCTAGTTTTCATGATTTGGGATGTAAGACATAAGCCTCATGATGAAGACTCCGACATTAATAAAAATAAGGATTTAGGATTTAGGATAAAGGATAAAGTATAATAATTATTATCAATTTAGTTATCAAGTATCAAGATAGCTGGACCAATAATCAAGGCCAAAATAGAGTCCAGTGTCCAGTGTCGTGTAACGTTCTCTGGACCCCTTATGGGTCAGTTTAATGTAATTTCCATGGCAACATATTCAAAAATCCTTAAGTTACGTATGATCCACGTTTCAGGTAACGTCATCTTCAATGAAGATGCCAGATAAAAATCCTAAAAAAGATGGTGAGAAAAAGGGAAATCCCCGTAATTCAAAGGGTGGAAACCATGAAAAATCAAAAGAAGTACCTCAAATAACGCTAACAGATCCAAGTGGAGTAGAACAAACCCCTAATCTTGACCCCACCGTCATAACTGACCCGAATCTGGACCAAGAAAAAAAGGTGATTCAACTTTGGAAGGCTCAAACTATTAAAACGAAGCAAAAACGTGGATCAAATGACCCAAAACAACCAGGTGAAAGTAAAAGAGGTCAGCCCCACCACCAGCATCATCATCATAAACCTGGAGTTACAAAAGATAAAAAACCATCAGAAGAACCCATTGAGCATGTTGACCCTCCCATAAATCAAGATTCTCCTCCTAAAATTCAGGAGCCAGTGGAAAAAATTAAAAAAGTGAAACCGAGTAAGTAGCAAAATAACAAATAACCTTTTACCGATTCCAAGATTTTTATTTAGAATTTAGTTTAATAAAAATTAATAATTATTATTCATAACATTTCCTAATATTTTCATTAAGTACTTACAATTTACAATTTACAGTAGTGTATGAAGTTCCACAGCCGGAAGGAGAATCACAACCACCAGCAGCAGACCTAGAAAATGAGGAACGAGTTCCAAAACCAAAGGTTCGTAAGAAAAAGAAGAAGAAAATATCTGGAAATGAACAATTTTTACATCCTCCAACTCCAATTCAACCAAAGCCACAGGAAATAGAAGTTTCCTCAAAATATTCTGACCCGGAAACATCGAGAGATGAGGATAAAGTACAAGAACAATCAGGGGAGAAGGAACAACCAGATGAGAAACCGCAAGGGATTTTTGAAGTAGAGGAACAAAAACCACCAAAGAAAGTGAGAGTAACCAACGACAAGATTTTGATTCATGAAAAGACCAAAATGATGGTGGACAGGAAAACGCCACACATGTCGAAACTCCTTCATATCCTCGATCGGTTCCATGAACCAAACAAGGACAAGGAGGGAAGCGGAGAACTTCTCAGCGTTCTCCAACGATTTGGAATCCCTCCACAAAATGCTCTCCTTGCTCTATGTAAACTTTCAACTTTCATCTTAAAACTTGTGGGGAAAAAAGCCATTATTTTTTATTATTTGATCTTTTTTTTGTTTTTAATTTTTTTAAATTATTTTTAGTGTTGAAGGATGACACTCGGCCATTTCACTTTGGAAACTTTGTCAAATTAATGTACAGTCCGAATCTACAAACATATGCTCCTATAAATACAGCCAATTCATATCTTCCCATCTCAAAATACAAACCGGCTGTGAGTGCCATTCGATATAAAGGGTACAAAATAGTTAGATATTGAAGTTGAACAAGCATTAAATATAATGTCATCCTCATGTAATGGCTAATTACATCAATAATAATAATAATTATTATTATTATGTAATACTTTTTTTGTTTTTTTGAAAATAAACTCAGGGTTAAAATGAGACCTGAAGAATTCGTGAACACAGAGAATTTAAAAACAGGTTTGTATTTTTTTGTATCTCACATTTCATGATAATTCGTAATTTTTGTAATACGTTTTATGTTCAATGAATCATGAAAGTTTTTCTTTAAAACTGAATTTTTAACCCAGTGCAATAAAAAGCTTAATTTATAATTCATAGTACAATAATAATTATTATTATGAGTAAAAAATCAAACTAGCCTCCGACTGACCATGAAAATTGAAACTATTCAAAATCCAAAGCAAAGCGACATGCAGAACTGAATGAAATGAAACACGTTTGTGAAGATAATGAACATTTTCAGTTTCTCAAAGATTTGACTCTACAGGTTTTTCCCTTTGTTATCCACATTTTATTTTCAATTTTTAATCATAAAGTAACCCTTGTTTTTTTGTCGAAAAATGGAAGATAAAACAAATTGAATAATTAAGCCTTGTTTATACTTTGTATAGAAAAATTTTATTTTGTGTTTTATGTTTTAGCAAATGTCTACTTTGCCCATCACAATCATGTATGAAATCCTGAACGAGCAAATTAAAGTGGTTGAAAAATATCATGAAAGTAAATCAAATCAAAATAAAAAAGCATATTTTGTATTTTGTACGACAAATTTAACTACTACTTGTTTGCTTTCCAAAATAAATTATTCGGAATTTGAATCTATGATTCATACTTAATATCTAATATTTATGAATAGGCTACACAAAAGCATTTGGGAGTTCCAGTCAAAACACCAAAGTGGCTCAAGCTCATCTGACTCTGATGCAGAAACATTTGCAGGCTTTGGAGTTCTTGGGTCTTCGACCTCTACCACCAATTTCCGTCCTTCGAAAATTTGAGCAACCTCCTGGTCCAGAAAATTCGGATTTCACCACAAGCTCCTCATCGGAAAGCCAAGAAGATGAGCTGGATGATTTTATGAGTCGACAAGGAGATGGGCCCACCTATGAAGAAATCCTCCTAGAGAAACGAACTCAAGAGGAGAACAAAGTTCTGGATGGTGATGTTCCAACATGAAAAGTGTAAAGATTTTATATTAATTATTATTATCATTATCATGGTTTTTGTTTTTGTATATTTTACATTTTAAATAAAAACTAAAAAAGTAAAGTATAGTTGAAGCACAGAAGTTGAGATCAGAAATTTGAAAGGACGATTTATACTATTCATAAAAAGTAAAAAGTAAAACGGTGGACGATGATCTTATATTTCGTACTGTTTCTCTGAAAACTGAAAACTGAAAGCCAAACTTTAAATTAACCTGTAAGCAGTTTCCAAAATACAATAAACAATAAACAGAGAACTTTACTTTTGACTTTTGAGCATTGAACCAATCGCCAGCTTTCGAGTTTAATAATTATTCCTAAAAAAGTTGATCAAAATTATTTTTCTGCTTTCAATTTTCAATTTTGTTCAACTTTTCACTTTTCTCAGCTCAAGGCTGTAGAGTGTAGACTGTAGACTCTTATGTAAATATTTTAAATCATAACTTAATGGTATCATATGAATTATTTTATGTATACATATCTAATATCTACATATCTAGGAAAACTAATAAATGTGAGAATAAACAGGGAAAATTGTAGTACATCATGTACCTGCGAGCTGTTTTAGGTTTTACTCCACTTTTACTCTTACAAAGTTTATGAATATATTTTGTGAATTGTGAATACTTTTCGTATCCATTACACACACAACACACATGAATAAAATTCACCTGAGCTGAATATAATATAATACAAAATACAAACTTGTGAAAAGTGGAAAGATTGATTTGCTGTTCTTTTTTGTGTTTTGTGTTTTGTAATTAAACTGTCGTTAGTTGTGACTTGTGACGCTTCCCATTTCCCATGTTTCACTCTACACTCTACGTTCTCTTTTATGCAAATATAATGTGTAATCATAAATATATGCATGTGTATCATGTACAATGTACAGTGTACAGTAATAAGAGGTTATTATTATTTGTTTATTATTGTGCATTGGGGATGTAAATTCAAACAAATTTCTAGAACCTCGATACTCGGTACTCGATAACATGATGAATGATGAATTCTTTTTCTTTCCACTACCAGCTATCTCGTACCTCGTATCTAGTATCTATAGTATAGTTTCTACTTTTTACTAGTTAAACTAATAAATGTGTGAACTTTGGAGCGGAAAATGAAGAGTAAAAGAAAGAATGGAGAAAATTCAAAAGACTCAGAACTCAGAAGCCCGAAAATTTGAGACGATGAAAAAAATATATATAAACGAATGAATTGACTGTATAACTAAAACTATACACTATACATACAAAATAGGAAATAAAAAACACAAAGAACAAAACAGAAAACAGGGGGGAAAGAAGGAGAAAGGAGAAAAATAGAAGAAAAGTGATTGAGAAAGCAGTTAGATAAAAAAAAGTGGGAAAAAAAGAAAGAGAAATGGGCGGAGGAAGAATGGGAAAAAAGAAGAGAACAAAAAAAAGAGAAAAGACTTTAGGAGGGAAAATTTCTGAGTTGAGACTCTCCAGACTCTAGAACCCAGAATCTAAACTTGAGTAAAAGTCAGTCAGCAATTCAACAGGAATTGGTATTGGCTGCTGGTTTGTTGGTTGGATTGGCTTGGCTTGGTTCTTGGGTCTCGGGTCGGGAAATTGAGGACAAGAGACATGAGAGAGACACACAACATATTATGTACATATAAAAATACAATATACGACAATATATACATGTGGATATGTAGAAAGTAGAAAGTAGAAATAAAAGGAAGGAAACGGAGAAGCAAAGAAAGTGTGGAGTGTGGAGTATGAGAGAAAAAGAGAGATTCAGGAAAGCCTCGTCACTCAATTTAATTGCGAAATAGAAGGAAATGAGTTTTTGGGAAATTTTCACTACGCTCCGCTAATAATTACTAATTAGACTAGATTCCTGGTTTCGCAAGCCAGCCAGCTTACACCAAAATATTGAAGAATGAATCAAGGAAAAGACTGGAACTGGAACTGAGGCTGAGGACGAAGACCGGGGAAGGAAAAGGATCTCACATCACAAACACACAACACACACTCTTCACTCTAAACTACACCTACACGAACGAAATACGAAATACAGTACACAGTATAATATTATTCATTTACTTATTGTTTATTATCATGCCTATTGCCTATAATGTACCTGCCTCCAGCCTACCACCTATCCCTCCTCATTCTTATTCAAACCTATGATATGTAAATACATGGTAAAACTTGTACAATGAAATATGAAATACAAATACAAACTCAGATC
Source organism: Sminthurinus signatus (assembly GCA_019776565.1). NCBI lineage: Eukaryota > Metazoa > Arthropoda > Collembola > Symphypleona > Katiannidae > Sminthurinus > Sminthurinus signatus. The sequence goes on from JABASP010000751.1 coordinate 12,374, forward strand.
TCAGAAACACAAAAATTTGTTGGTAAATTGTTCAGAGCTGTTGGCTCCTGCTATACTCAATACTCCATACTCATTTACTATCTCGATTCTCGATAATGTCGAGTTGAGTTTTGAACGGAATGTAAATTAGTAAGTTCATGCAAATTCAGTGTAATTCTTGTTGTGTTGTACATTTTACAACACCGACAAAATTATGCATACATTAAAAAGGTATACAAGATTGGACTCAAATTCCAATCCAATCGCCATTTTTTTTTCTCGCACTATCTCTCTGGCTGGTTTTCTTGCTTCTTCAAGATTTTTATTCACTAGATTCATTCGCTTTTCTTTACGCCGAACAAACTATTTCTGTGTACTCTTCTCCTGTGTATCCTGTATCCTGTATCAAAGTACAGCGTCTACTAAACGTAAGTTATTTCCTCTTTTTTTAATCTTTTGGTTTCAAAATTGAAAATATTTATTCATGCAGTTTTATATATATATTAATTATATACATTTTACACAATTGACAGTGCCATTAAGGAGTTTTGTTCATTTTCTTTTTAAAATTTACATACAAGTAAACAATTATTGTTGTGTTTGGAATTAGAAATTGAAGGAGTATTCAATATGGATCAGAGAAGGAAAATCTCCATCAACCCTCCACTCGCCATTACTCCACAAACAACACCAGGTTCTTCCAGCCCTCATAATTCCACCTCTAATGGGCAACAAAAATATGCAGGTCCTCAACAACAACAACAACAACCCCAAGTCTTTATCAATCGGGTAGAATTCCACGGTGAGTAAATTATGCATCATGTATTATGTACAATATACCAGTGTACATGTATTTATTTTAATATGAATGAAAGAAAGAAAAGGAGTGAATATGCATTCATTGCGTAAGTATTTTCAAAAAGTGCTTGAACGTTTTGGTAATAATTGTTCTCCTTTTTTCTTTTTTTTTGTCCCGTTTTCCAGGACCAGTTAATATTAATTTTCGGGGGTCTAATTCTAAAGGAAACCAATAGTAATTTCATCGTTTTATAAGTAATCCTGTATGGAGAATCACTAATGCATAATAAATAAAAAAACATAATAAAGATTGGGAATAATTATTATTGTTGTACTTATAGCTAGAAAATTGAGACGAAAGAGGAGATGTATTTTTATTTATTGCACTTGCGTTGATTGTTATTGATTAGTGTAGAAATAAAACAAAAGATTCATATAGCTGATAGCTCATCATTTTCTGATTTTTTATATCCCCATCAAATTTTATCATATTTTTATGTTTAATAATTAGTATAACAATAATAATAAGACTGTAGAGCTTTATTTTCCAGATGAAAAGATCAAGTTGATACTTGATTGCACTAAGACAGGATAAAAGAGAAAAGTGATGGTGCATGTGTAACGTAATAGAAGGTACAATATGTCTGATAAATAAACCCTGCGTTTGAAATGCTGCATGCTGCATGTTTGTTTCTCTAGTATATCATTGATCATTGAGCATTGAGGTTTGTGCAGGGTGCAGGGTGCAGGATGATGTATGTAGGCGTCCGACTGATTTGATTTGATTCCATGTGATTTCATCATAGATTCAAAGAACCAAACCCAAATCCAAAAACAAGTCAGAACCAAATCAGAAAAGGAGAAAGAAATGGAGAGAAAACTCTCAACTTGCTTGTTTGAAACTTGCCACTGAGAACTGACTGACTGATGTTGAACGTTGAACTGAAGGAACTCAAATTTCCACGATTCGATTCCCGATATTTTTTTCCTCAAACCAAGCCAAGCCAAGCCAAACCAATCCAAAGGAAAGGAAAGGAAAACTGAAACCAAAATCCAAGTCTAATTATGTACATTATCCACAATCCAGAGCAATCCATCTCTTTTTTTTTGGAGTTTCCTTTGTCCAAATCCGAATTCCGAATGCGGTCGCTGTTCTCAACCTTCCTCGCCTTTCTCTCCTTGTCTTGTGGCAGTTTGTTTTTGCATACATATAATACATATTTGTATACTGTATATTCTGAATTCTGTATATTGTATATATAATATATTATAAACCTGGATCTTGAATCTTGAGACTTGAGACTTGAAACATACACACACAACAGAAAACACAACAAACAACAAATTCAAAAAGAAGAAGAAGAAAATCTACCAGGTTTCTTCCTCTTCATCTTATATATTGTACATATGTATGCCTTTACAAGTTTCAAGCAATATTCTATTTCGAGGAGCAAAAGACGAATACGAATACGAATACGAAGACGAAGAAGAAGAGGAATAAAGAATGAAGATGTAAAGAAGAACGGTTGTTTGAGCCTTCCGTTGGCTAGAGAAGAATGTTCCCCAGACAGATGCTGGATTTAGATTTGAATTTGGTTTGGGTTTTTTTTTTTTTCTTTCTGTTTCCTTCACTACTTTGTCTTCTTGTTCTTGTTCTTCTCTATTTTCCTGTATTTCTCCACACTGGTACTGTGTATTGTATATTGTGTACCTTCTTCTTTTCCATATCCCAGGGATTTGTTCTTTTCTTCTTCTGCTTTCTTTCTTTCTTTCGTTCGATGGTTGCTCAGAGGTTCCAGTTCCTCTCTTCTGTCTATTCTTTCTTCTTTTTCACTCTCTTTTCTCTTTTGAATAGGTACAACTACCAACTACATCATACAGCATACAGCGTACAGAATTCGACATGTTGTAACTTATAACACATAAAAAATCATAGAGCTACATAATACATAATACATCTATGCATATTCTACATGAAGCAAAAATACAGGAAAATGTGGATCCTCTTGTTTGTGTAGTGTGTTGTGTGCTACATAATATAATATGATGTACAAGTTACGTTTTGCATGATACATAATATTTTGATGCATTCCAAATTCCATATTCCATATTCTTTAGTATATATATTGTAATGATCTAAAAATATGTATGTGTCTTGAGACGTCAGACTTGAGTCTAAGTTTGATTCATCTATGCATATCCAATATCCCATAACCCCACAACAACTAGAAAATACAGATACAACAACAGCAGCAACAACAACAACAAAAGCAACAATAACAGGATGAGGAAAAGGAGAAGGCGGAGGAAATAATAAAGCACAGCATTCATATTCATATTCATAGTCATTCGTATTGAGGATTGAGTAGTGAGTAGTGAGAGTTGAGAGTTGAGAGATGGAAGGAGAGAAAAAAAGAAATCAAATCCGTAAGGCCATGATTTCAATTTTTATTCTTCGTCTCTGTCTCTGCTCATTCCTCCAGAGCTCCAAAGTTCTAGAGTCTAGAGTTTAGAATTTAGAATTTAGACTTGTAGATCCTAGATTCTAGATCCTAGGTGCTTCCAAGAAATAAGAAATCTCAAGAAAAAGGAAATCTATCTACTATCTACTATTATAAAAAATACAAATACTACTGTACAATCTTCATCTTATTTATACACGTCAAGGTACGGGAAATAAAATAAAGTGCGCATTCTACAATATGAAATATACATCCATGTCCATAGGCAAGAAAGTGTATTCACTATTCACTCTGAACGGAAAAATCCCGGTGACAAAGTACAAAATATGAAAGACAAACGATGAAGGAGCCTTAGAGACTCAAATCTAGAATCTAGATTCTCGAGTCTGGAGTCTCAGAAAAATATTTCATATAAAAAAAAGTAAAACGGATTGAAAAAAACAAGATCAAGTTCAAATTCAAATCCAAATCCAAATCCAAATCCAAAATTTCAAAGTTCAAAGGAAAATTTTAGTTTTCCCTTGAATTGCATATGTATTGTATTATTATTTATCTATTTTTCATTGCGGCATTACTTCAAAAAAAATGTTTAAATGTTTAATGTTACATTTCCTATGATTCTCGAGATTTGAGATTTGAGTAAGGAGGCTTTGACAAAAAAGGACAAAATATCCAATATCCAATATGGATAAAGGATAAAGTTGAGGATAAGAGAGGACGAGGATGAGGACGAAACTCAAAATGAACATGAACATGAAAATGAGGACAAAGGACAATGAGGTAGAGATGAAAAAGAGGAAGAGGGAGAAATTCCTATGAAAGTAATTAGTAATTTTTACCATCTTGATTTCTCTTTTTAAGTATATCTTCTATGTACAACGACAAAGGACAAAGGACAAAGGACGGAGTGACTGTAGATTGTAGATTTTAAAAGTGTATGTCATATGACGTGTAGATGTATCAGATTTCAACTTTCAACTATTATCATTATACATATTTGTAGAGTATTATTAAAAGAGGAAGAACTTACATCTTACATGTATTGCATATTGACTTGGGAAATAGGAAATTTTGAAGGAATTAGAAGATGAATATAATATAGAATCATGCGAAGTGAATAGAGCACACAGCATAGAGTATGAAGCATGGAACGTCTTTTTTCTTTCTTTTTTCCCTTCTCCGCCTCCACTTTTGTATCTTGTATCTTGTATCAATATGATTTTGAACATTGAAGATGAACATGAACATGATCATGACGAAAAGAAGTGAAAGATGAAAGACGAAAGACGGAGACGGATAAAATATGCAAATTTTCCATGTATAAGACATATTATAAGAGGAACAAACTCGTATAATGTACAATATACGAATATACAGAACGCGGCATGTCATACGAAAATACACAGCACACACAGTACACAGTACACAGCTTTCTCATTTATTACATATATTGCAATATTGATACCACAACTTCCTTTCTTCCTTTCACTCATTCACCTCGTTCCGTCTTCCATCTTCTTTCTTCAATCTTCATCATCATCCTGTTCACTGTTCATAGACTGACTGTGAAGGGAAAAGTAGTTGTGGGTATGCATAATATTAGATACATTAGATACATTGTGCATGTAAATCAAAGGAGACTAATCCGAAATCCAAAGTGAACCTACACCAAAAAAAGAAAGAGGGAGAGAAAAATCCAAGTTCCTTTAAAAAATCAGATGCTATTAATATACATCAGGATACTCATTCCCCAATAAGATCAAGATTTATAGGAATAGATACCAGAACCATGTATCTAGTAAATACCCCGCTACTTATACATTATGTTATGTTTTATGTTATATGTATGATGATGATGTACCGCCTTATAAAAAATACAAAAGTAACAGAAGAACAGAACAAGACAGAGAGTACGGAATCTTTTTACTATTTTTCCTTAGACGTACCGCATTTCCTATTTCCTATCAAAGGATTTAATAGACTATCTAGTGCGGCTTGCTAGTTGAACTACAAGTAGATTGTATAGATACTTTGAAATATTTCTAAGATTATGTAAAATATCTTTAGTCTCTTGCACAGAAGCAGTATTAAAAACGGATCATACATCATACAGGATAGCATAATATTATATAGAATATTGAGAATTATTATTGAGGTTTTGAATTAAAATATCCATGCACTCTTACAAATCTCCACTCAATGTCCATACTCAAAACTCAATACCAAAAGGACCAACAACTAACAACCAAAAAAATAGGCAAGTAAACAATGACAAAAAGTTTCAATATATTCTTTATGTTTTATATACTTAACTAAAACTTACTTTAGACTTTGGACTTTGAACACGAGACACGAGGTATGAATTTTGAGTACAACTTTTCAATAGAAAAAATGATCAAGAGACATCAATAACCAAGAACCAGGAATCAAGAGTCAGTCAATTTCATCCACTATTCATTTTCAGGTACACAAGTTACATAATATGCATTTTCAATGAAAAACAAAATACAAAATACATTCTAAGCTGAGAATTATGTATGGACATGGGGGAAGAAGATTAAAAATTCCTTTGCCTCCTACTTCTATTAATAGTGAACATAGGCCTGTAATTTTTCTAGTGATGCAACTTAAAACCAGTGATTACTTGCCAATAATAATTACTAGATTGTGGATACACTTTTGGTCTGTTCTCTGTTCTCCCTGGTGTGGGTTGATTTTAATATCTGTTTCATGTGAGATGTGAGGTTCCGTCCGTGTTTGGGGTTTTGTGACTGTAGACACATCAAAATCTAATACATCAAAGGGGAAATGAAGAATGGAAATGCTAGTATAATATGTACATAAAATATATAAGGTATAATCTGCCATGTTTAACAGATACACTCAATGCTCCATGCTCGAATTCATAAATGTAGAAAGTATATGTAATAATATGCATATGACTGAATATAAATTCTGAATACTTGAGATTCTTTCATAATATACATAAATAAATATAATATAGATAAGATGAAGGTAGTCTGTGGGACAAGTTAAAAACTAATAACTCACAGGTCCATGCGTATTATATCAGAGGAAAAAATCCAAATACTTGAATAGTTTTTATTCATTTGAATTTTAAACAACAACATAATAATACTTAAACAATAAACTCTCACCTCTCAACATACATTGAACATAAAAGATCACTCACTGCTCATAGTAAATGTAAAGCTATTTATTCACTTACATTTTCCTCACTCTCAAAATCAAAATTCAAAACTCAAAACGTACTTATATCAGTATAACGCTCAACGTTTCACGACACGTTTTTTGAGACTCAACATAAAAATAACGAAAAAAAAATACAATGATATAATATACAATATAATACAACATACAGTACAACAGTATAACATAATATAACAATAAAATGTTAGAACTTAGAACTCATAACTCATACAACATAATATAACACTAGTAATAGTAATAATAATAATGATTGATATTGATATCACTTATGTAAGCAAGTATTTTTTTTGTTTGTTTTTGATTCATGTGTACACAACTTGGGATTATTTTATATTTATCCTGATAAAATGTAGTATCTATTAATAATATGATTATGTTGATTGAACAAAACATTCTTAAAGCTTTGAAATTCCATAAAATTATTTGCATTATTTATGGATCATGGATGCTAATCACACGGTTCTATTCATGACTTTTTTTCTTTGTAAATTTTAAATCTTGATATAAACTGTACATTAAAGATTAAAGTATTTAAAGCATCTCTGTATTCTTTAAAGTATCACGCCTATAATGATTAATGATGTTTTATACTTTACAATTTAAAGACTTAAAGCTTTCAAAATTAAATAGTTTGAATATTGTACATTGTACATGTGTCTATATTTTACAAAAACAACAATAAACAATACAGAGTAAGCACTATATCTAGTACACAGTGATGAGAGACCACGTTTGTCATCAATCATTATTTGATTTCACTGTTTCAATTTTATAACTTTTCCATACTTTAAAAAATATCATAAAAATCATAACTAAATGATATATTTATATTTTTACTAAATACTAGAGTTGGACTTTTGTCTTAAATTAAAGCTTCTAGTTTTAAAGCTAAAGGTATTTTTAGTACATATCTGTAGTTGATCTTTGTTATTTCTCACTCCTGCATATTTACTGTATTAGACATGTATTTTTATTTCATTCAGGAACCAAACCAAACCAAACGTAGAAACATAGTATAGGATTTTAGTATTTCTATTTAAACTGTAGCATAATATGGATATTCAGACACTCCACTCTCTACATTCTACATAAACATGTACTGTATACTGCATACTGTACTTGAATGAATGTTGTTACATACAAAAAAACGGAATAGGGGTAGATAAAAGATAAACCGTAAATGCATGACAAATGACTACATATTTAAAAAAAAACAACAATACAGATTACATATTTAGGTTTCTCTATCCGCATCCGAATTTCATGCATGTTCTTATCAAAAATCAAATGTAACCGGTTTAAACTCTTTATAATCTGTACAAATGTAATTAATTGTAAGAATTCTCTAGAGAATGAAAAAATTGTACAAGTATGCTGTGTACATACTATGATGTGTGTGTAATAATGAAATTACCTTATATTGTTTGTTTGTGTTAAATAAATTGAAATAAATAATATTTGAACAGTGATGATTGGATAATATATTATTACAAGTTGTATTGTGTATAGTAAATAGAAAATAAGCTACAGTACTTGTTCCTCGTTTCTTCTTATGTCTAATATTCATATTACATTATCAGGTCCTATAATATATTATTACTTTGATTACAATATGTAAATAGTAAATAGTAAATATGCATATATATCTAGGTATGTACATAGCATATATATTTCCCAGAGGAATGAATTCTTCCATAATCCCTAGTTAAGTTAATGTATAAAATGGATGAGGTGTCTGGACTTTGACGAATATCTTACTTGAGATATTCTAACATTATACAAGTCTATCCTATTCTATTCTATTTTCCAGGTCCTAGAACCACTATAATATTATCAGTTATCATTAATGTATCACGAAAATGTAAAATATAAGTAAAATTGTAATACGTATAAAGTATTACACATTACACATACACCGTAATATATGTAATATATATTATGTCACAATGTTATTAAAGCTATTCTACATATATTATATTATATTGATAATATAATATATTATATAATTATCGCACATCATATAAGAACTCTGACTTTTTTTTTTGTCAATTTATTTGTATTTATGTAATAAGTTTTACTCAGCCTGTTGCCTGTTTCTGTTTTTCGTTCCTAAAGTGATCCAGAATTCAGACACTCCAGAATCAAGAATCAAGAATCAAGGATCTAGGATCAAGGAGGTCAGTCAAGTGTATCATCTTGACTTAATTCAACATTACTAACTTGCCGCCTGGACTCGGATGCTACTGCTACTGCTGCTGCTGCTGGCGTTTCACTCCCCTCTGCGCCTCCTTCACCCCTTTCTTCCAAATCATCATCTTCCATATCCATTACGCCTACTGGTGAGTCCACTGGTGAGTCGTCGTCGTCGTCCAGATCTGTATGAAATGAAAACAAAAAAAAACATCAAACCATCAATAATATTAATCTGTATCTCGAATCTCCTTTTACTATGTTCTATGTTCAACGTTCAACTTGTGCCATTTTATCTGTACAAATCATGAAATCATCTAAGGTTCCAAAATTCAGCAGGATCTACTCAGGATAAACTTATGTTTTGAAAGTTGAAAGTAAATCATGGTGATATATGAAATATGAAATAATATGAGAGATGAAAGTTTGCAGTAGGGAAAATGAAGGAGAGGAGAGAGATGAGGACCCAAAACTAAAAACCAAAAACCCAAAATGATATAGAAACCTTTGAAATATTTTCATACTACATACTACATATGACTACGACATCCTCAAAACTCTTCTCCTCTATGAATATGGATGTGTATATCCTTCAACAAAATCCAACCCTGTACAGTGTACATCTAATAAATATTATAATACAAGAGTATAATATCTACAATATCTATATCTGTGCATATTTGTAATTTGTATACTATTTATTTTGAAAGCAAAGACAGAAATTCTCCGAACTCCCTCTCATCACTGAGCTACTGTGAAGCAGCCTTAAAACATATGAGCATGTGAAATCTCTCTACACTCGACTTTCGACTTTCTACATACGACATATTATCCTTCATAATATCACACAAATTATGAACAACTATACCTGGAACTCTTGAGTTCCGTTAGGGAATCCAAATAAAATAGCAAGGGTAAACTTGTTCCATGAATTATACTCATGATAAAATCCTCATTTTCAATACTCTTATATTGTGCTATTTATTTGGGGTTGGAGATGGAATTGAAGTTATTATTCAGAGTTGACAGGAAGAAGTAATAAAATAAATAAAACATGTCCCCTCTTCATCTTTTATACACTCAAGTACATTAAAAGAATCAATAAATGATAATACTTTTAGAGGAGAGGAAATCATAGACTAGATTGTGGATCAAGAATCAAGAGCCACGGATCACCATCACCATCACCATCACCATAATCATCTAACATCTAATCATTGTGGAAACAGAGAGGAAGAAAGGTTACGTAGATTTGCTTTCTCTATTCCCTATACTTTCTTTCCTCTTCCCTTACCTATAATCTATAATAGATGAAACAGGAACTGATATTCCTTGATTTCTATTTTCTGTGTATCTTATACCGTAATATAATAAATAATAATCTATACAATAACGACTACATACTATTGCACATACGATCTAAAATATAAACCTTGTATCAACGTCCAAACCAAAGTATCTAGTATCTACAAACTTATAAATGATAATAAACCAAGTTGCACGCTTCACACTTTCAAGTATATAGAGTGTAGTTTGTAGCGTATAATTACAATGCTGCATGTGTGTTTTACATATTACATAACAGTTCAGCACATTCAAAGTTTGAAAATTCACAAGAGAAGGAGAAAATTGCTCTTACATAAATCCAATCCTATAATATGAGTAAGAGGAAGAGAGGGAAAGTAAGTATTGTATATTATTGTATCCTCAATGTTCTGGGTAAAAGTTGAATCATGAGCAACCACGAAATTTCCATTTCTCAGCAGTCATACCTTTATCTCCCATCTTGTATACTAATTTCCCTCTATTCATCATCTCTCATTCATCGTAAATACAATGTGACAATACAATACCATATCATCAATTCCTAATATCCTGTAATCTATAGCCACAAAATTATACAGCCAACCACGTAACATGTAACCGTATCAGTCGGAATAATTATATAATACAAAATACAAAGTTATAATAATGACTCCGTGTAGATTGTAACTTGTAATAGAATATTGATATTTTTCCACCGTGAACTGTGAGGTTCTCATTCCAGACTACTGCCAACAATAGGGAATCAACAGTAATAACAATAATTATTTTTAGCTATCAATTCATAATTCTCATAGCTCATACATAGTCCTCGGAAAAGATGACGAGCTGGGACTTTTTCTAGGGATAAAAAAAAGATAGACTTTTGATATGAATCCGAAATCCAAAGAATCAAGTATTTATACACATAATATAATATATAATAATATGTAATATGCAATCATGTACCCTGTACCCTGACGACTCAAGTCTATAATATGGATACAAAACTATTTCATTGAATCAATTTGAAGCTTGTAATACTATGTGCATTGTCAATTGTAAAGCAAGACGCAGAACCAGAATCAGACAACAATAAAAAAAAACACAGGCAGATTACATTAGAGAAGAATCACCAAAGTATACAGTGAAAAGTGAAAGGTTGCCTCTACTATTTTATGCTGTAGTTACTGATGGAGGATAATAATTGATGATTCTTCAATAACTATATATTATTAAAGTAGACAGTTGGAAAGTTGGGGTTCTTGGAAAGTTTTAACAAAAATCAAGCTCTCAAAAGAGTTTAGACATTATACTGTAGACTATATAAACCTCACGAGTCAGTTCACAGTGTACAGAATCACGGATATAATAAAAGTGTACAGTGTATGCAGCATGTAAAGAATAAACAAGACAGACGTTCTCCTTTTTGTACAGTAACTAAAATGTGTTATAAGTACCATCTAGCAACGTGTTCTAAAATAATAATAATAATATTAATAATAATAACACTACATGTACACATTGCTCTCATATTCTCAGAAGAGATGATACACGAGTCCTGCTCGCTCTTTTTGATGTATGTTATTTCGAGTCCGTTGAGAAAACAACTTATAATTTACATGATTCACCATCTTCCATATTCTGTATCTTTACACACGCTGACTGTCTTTCTCTTGTTCCGTTTCTAATTCTCTCTGCCAGCACCAGAATCAGAACCAGACCCCGAATCTAAATTTCCGCTTAAATCCCACTTATTATTATTCCAACTTGACTATTGATACTTGAGTTTTGAATGGTAGCCTAATGAACTACTTACGACAACTACCTCTTACATACTTTCCTCCTCTCCTCTTCAATCATCCCTGACTTTTTACTAGTATTTACTTTTTTATCCATACAATCAACAAAAAAAGCATAGAGAAGACATTACAGTAGACAGTAGAGAAATGATAGGAAACTTCAAGACTCTAACACATCATATAACGTTTTTTTCTACAAATCGTCCCTCTCCTTAGATCTTCTCTGAAATTTTACATAACCCAACGACATCATTTTTAACAGTATTAAGTAATCTTAGTAATCAATACTAAAACCTAGAACCAAATTTTTTTTCTCCTTTCACTTTATATGATGCTATACCAAAGCATATTTTTTGGTGATGAGGTAGACATCAGACATCATTAGTCAATTTTTGGTCTTTCATAGCTCTGTTAATTGTGGCATTGGTATTTGGCATTGGTATTTTATTTTATTTTATTATGTATTTATTAATTACTACATGACTATAAAGAAGAGGGAAGCGGTTACCAGGAAACAGTTGATTCTAAATTCTTAAGTTTAAAAAACTGTGAAGGATTATACAAACATGTAGTATTTTGATTTTTATAATGCTCCATGCTCAATTGACACTCATTAGTTTCACGTGGATTGTAAATGAATGGATTCACGTGGATGGAAGATTGACACGTGTCGACTGATGAAGAGAAAATGGAATGAAATCAAAATAAAGTAAAAGTAAAATGTTCCATGAAGGCTTTCTTTACAAAAAAAACATGTATACCACATACTGTTTTCCTGTTTTTCGCCACTTTTCATCCTTTCTTTCCCTCTCCTTTCGTTAGTTACTTTCCACTTTTCACTTTTCCCATGAAAAAGAGCTTTCTTTTTTCCCAAATTAAAACTCCATTCTTTATGCTTTATAGTCCATGAAATGGAATGAGGGGGAGACTGAAGGAACAAAACAAAGCAAAACAAAACAGGAAAATAGAAAACAAGAAACAAACAGCAAAGAAAGCAAAGCAAAGAATAGAATAGAGAAGAGCGAGGGGAACACAAAGAAAACCTACAATTTCCTGCTCCACACTTTTTCACATCCACAGGTTTTAACCAATGCACAATGTACACATATAGAAAAAAAACGAAAGAAAACCAAACCAAAGTCAACTTGATCAGCATCAATATCCACATCCGATGAAATTTTGTAGATATTGCTGAGTATTGATTAGACGAACTAAGTACAAAATACACATGATTTTACGTGGAACGTCACATTCCCCAAAAAGTAAAATAATACTATATTTCTTATTTCATATGTTTTATAATCAAACCAAAATCATGCGTTTAGTTTTTGAGTTGAACGAATTTTTTTTAAGTTCCTTTTGTAAAGTCAAACGAAGGCATACTAAAAACTAAAACAATAACAAAAAGAGATGTTATTTCTTAACCACATTTTTCTAGTTGTTTTGTATTTTTGTACATAATATAATATCTATTGTCTATTCAAAGGTGAGCTACTACACCTTTGACATGGAAATTTCTAGGTATTTCTAAAATCTCAAATGTATTCACAATTCACAGCTTGAAATATTTCTAGGATATTACAAAAATAAACGAAGGACTTAAATTCACTCTAATAAAACTTTTACTTTCTCCTGGACGTTTTTTTAATAAACTTTTTTGAGCTACTAGATTGTTTTGCAATTTGCAACAATTCTAACCTCACTCACAAACTGAACCCACTGTAGTAAATTGTCAATAACCATTCACCAATCACAATCACCCAGTCTGCCTCTGTCTGTGTTATAAACAGTAAACAGAGACAACAGGAACAGAAAGTAAGCGCTAACAATAATAATAATTATCATGCACAAATTATGCTGCCAGTACACGTATATTTTTTCCTATTTATTATTTATTGCACAATCCAAAACACACAACACACAACAACAACAAAAAACACAAGGTTGTCTTTCAACTTTTAATATTCAACATCTTGTGAAGTTGGATGGTAATTTACCATTGACTAACCAACTGTTGTATTCTCTTCAACTTCCCTTTACTACCTCACCAATCACCATCATTAGATATGATACTACGAACTAATGTTACCGCTCACCGCCCAAAAAGACAAGGAAAGCGGAGAAAGTCACTCAGGAAAAGTTTGTCTTTGAATACAGTCTATTCATGACAGAGAACAAAGAGCCAGGGCTTCAAAACACATACACCTATTTTATTATGTGCTGTCTCAAAATTTAATAATGACAAGAGTACAAAAAAAAAGATTCTCATGGTGCGACATGTGTTGTCGATTTCTAAGAAAAGGAATAAAAATACCAAATACCTGTATAAAAGTCGCATTCATACTTGTATTGAGAATTGAGAATTGAGAACCGCCATTGAACTATGAAAGCCGTTTTATATTACAAATCATAATAATTCATGGTACAAATAATTTCACAACATTTTCTTTCTTCTATTTTCTAGTGACTCGCATGTGAAATGTGTAAATGTTGCCAATTGCCAAGTATTTTAAATCACCAGCCTCATGCTTTTTTCAACTTAAAAATTGCACAAAAAAACCTAACCACTGATTTTTTTCGACTTGCTTAATGTTTTGTAACTCGTGTCTCTTTTTCTACAATATAAATAATAATTATTATTGAATTACAATTGAATCAAAATGCATAAATTTATACTTCTTTGAATAATATTTCTCATCGTTTACACTGCTACTTTTCAACTATCAACTACCACTTTAGCTTTTCTCAACTTTTTCTGTATCCGTACATTATTGCTACCAATTTTTATCATGGACGATGAACCCCGACTAGTTCCATTTGCTCGTCATTTTTTCTACTCATCATGAACGTCTCTCAATCTCAAATCTTACATCTCACTGATCTCCCTCTCATCTCCTCTAAAATAATAAATTATATTGTACAAGATCCGTCAGGATTACTGAGGAGCGTCGAGACCGTTTACTCCTACAACGATAATAATGATAATGATAATGACAATAACAACAACAATCACTATGAAGATGTCTATAATCTAGAATCTAGAATCCAGAATCTAATAGAGTGTCTGAAATCATTAGCTTGATGAGCATAAATCGGACAGCGAGCACCTACAACCTACACCATACACCCTACACCCTACACTCTACACCGAGTACAAAACAAACAACTAAGAATAGAGTAGAGTAGAGGAGGAAAGAATGGGAAAAAATCCCACTAAAATAAAACAAACAAGTTCAAGTTGAGATCTTTGTCCTTTTCTTCCTCCTCTTTTTTTTCTACCCGTGTAAGTTCACATTTGATACATCTCTATCTTCTATCTGTTTCTGTATTTGTATTTGTAGATATCTCTTCCCTTCACATTACAATATAGTTGAATGATCAGCTACCAGTGCACATCGTAGAGATAGATAGATAGATGGATAATAGGTAGGAAGATTAAGAGGCAGAAAACAAGTAGTGAGTAGTTCAGGTAACCAGGAAAAACTCTCTCTCCCTCTCTCTCTCTTTCTCTGTCTTTACTTGTCTGTTGTTTCTTTTTCTTCCCTTTTTTGTGTAAATAACAGCTTGAGTTTGAATTCGGACAACCAAGAAAACAATACCGTGTTTTATATATAGAAACAAACATTTGTTTTATACTTACTTTACAACATGTAAGGAAAGCATATAAAATACATGTACATTGTACATTGTGTGTAGTGTGTACTGAGAGGAGTAGACAAATAGAAAAAACAGGACAAAAATAAACAATAAAAAAATAAGTGGAAGAGGTTCACGTTGACAGAGAGAGAGAGAGAGAGAGAGAGAGAGAGAGAGAGACAACATAACACAATATAATGGATAAAAGGTAAGTATCATGGTCAAAATACAATCATCTTCAAATCTTCAACGTTCAAGTAGATATGTTTGGATTTGGATTTATATTTCTACTTGTACCTTGTAATATTGCAACTCGACATCTAGATCTGTGTACAATGTACAGTGTGCAGGTATTTTGATTTGTGCTCGTCAGTCTGAACAAGCGGAATGTATTGTACAATGTACAACATGAGCTTTATTATTACATATCACATCTACAGCGTACATAACACAGAGAAGAAGGAAAAATGATGACAAAACACCGTCAATCCATTTGAGTGTGCTAGAGCAGAGAGAATGATGATAAGATGAAGAATCAAACTGATCATGCTGATGATGACTCTCTAATCATAAGCGGAAAATATATTTGAGCTGGTTGACTGAACTGAACTGAACCGAACACATCAAGTATCAAGTGTGCTGTGTAGGGAGGAGAGTTCTTCTGTTCAAAATCTACAAGTGGAAAGTTAAGCTCTTTCTCTACTCTCATTCTTTCTCCTTCTTTCTGTCTGTCTCATACTTACATATTTAGTATTTATACATTACATAAAATTCGGCGAATTAGAAAGGTACACAATTGTACATCATACATTTGTATTCCTACACACTGCACACCGTGCTACATATTGTATATTGTTATTGTGCATACCTTGTCATGTTATGTAAAGAGACGGAAAATAAACTACAAAAATCCTCCACAACTCAACTCAGGTATAGACACTGACAGAAACGAGAAGAAGGAATATCTAGAATCTAGAGCATACAGCGTACAGCGTAGAGGATTCAGAAAGAGAAAGAAAAGGCGAGAGCAGGTTCATGTGTATTTTGTACATTCTTCATTAGAGTCCATGATGTTCTAGATTCTAGATTCTAGATTATAATATAATGTAGAGGGTTTCCTTATTTGTTATTATAGGATATAGAATATAAAATACACAGAGAGACACACCGGCTCTCACATCTTACTTACATAATACATAATACTCTCTCCATACCTATTATACTATAATGCGCCATGCTCATACCTCGAACAGAGATGTACTGTACAGGATGGAGGAGTAAACTTGTATAGTAGTATACTATATTATCTATATGAGTTTCAACTTGAATTCAGAGTTCGGAGCTAGAGGAATGAAAGAAGAAGAAGAAGAATCGTTGACATCCTTAGCAACCCATTAGAGAGCTCTAAGAGAAAAGAGATGGAGATAATTGGGTATCTCACCTGGTTCTCAACCGTCTCCGTCTCCGTCTCAGCAGAACCAAAACCTGAAACAGAACCCACCGTAAGCCCGTTCAACATACAACAAATGCACAATGTACCAATGTACTTACATTCCAGCTCCGTCCTTTCCTCTACTGTACAAACAGACGCATATATATGCGAATGTACATTTATATTTATACTTATTATACAAAAGGGCGTTTCAATATTATTCCTTCAATCCAGCATTCAGCAGCATATTATATAGTAGTACAATTATTTCCCTATTTCATAAGTCATAAGTAATATTTGATACTCTTTTTTTTACTATTTCATACATTTTCATCGAAAAAATCAATAACATTTCATAATAATAATTACTATTAATTTCTACTACTTTATTTAAACTTGAAAAGAAAAAAATTATGTTAGAAGCTGTATGTGCAAATACTTAATAATATTTTTATTTTTATTACTTTTGCTGTTCCTTTTCATAGTAAAAGTACATCCAATATTACAAATTTTAAAGCTATACTATTTCAACGAATAATAATTTCAATAATAATAATAATTAAACAACTCTAATATAAACGTACAACTCTAATATAATTAAACTCTAATATAAACGTACATCCAAAAGAAGGGTACTTGTAAAGTTTAAATTTACTGTAAAAATACACGGGAAGTGAATGAACTACCTTAATATCACAAATGACAAGCCATATCAATCAGGAAGAAGAAGAATACCTACCAACAAACTGCCAACAAGTTGGTTGTGAGTTGTGAATTGTGAGCATATTGACGATTAGAGTTAGTGAAAGAGAAACGGAAAAGGAACCGAGAAATTCTCTCTGCTCAACTATAGCATCTAATCAATATTTTTATCTTCTTCGTCCGTTTTTTCCCTTCATTCCCTCTCTCTTTCTCTCTCTCGCTCTTTCTGTTTCTCTATTCTCTTTCTGCTTGTTGCTCCATTCTCCATTCTCTCTGTATTCTGTATTCTGTATATATTCCAAATCTAACCCTAAATTTTGTGTTTCTGTCGCTGTATTATGTACACACTATACACACACTACACACATATCAGCAGTAGGACTAACAACCAACAGTGAGCAGTGATACCTCCTTTCCTACTTTCTTTCTTTCTTTCTTTCTCCTTTCCTCTAGGTTCAGTACTATTTTCTCCTGTGACTGTGCCTGTGACTGTCGCTACATGCAGACTTTATTAGTCTGCTCAATCATTGTATTCAACCGTGTACACTGTACACTGTGCACTGTACAGGAGCCTTATGTAAGAGAATACCTAAAATGAGAATGCGAATGAGACCTAGGAAAAACTATAGGATATATCTCGACAATGCAAAAGTAGTATACCCATTTACGATGTACACACATAAGTATATATAGTATAGTGTATACACAATCTCCTCCTCTAGCTTTACTCTAGTATACATAGTACGTAGATTTAATTTCTGTCTCTTTTCCCCTTCATTCTCATTCTGGTTCTTTCTCTGTGTCTCACTTTCCATTTCTCTCTTTCTTCTTCTAGGTTTCATCTCCTATATTATGTATTATGTACAATGTACAAACTTCAAGGGAAATGTTTTGATTCTTCCTTTCCCTGATTTCCCTGTTCCCTGTGCCGTTCTTCTATCAAGTTAAAAGAATTTGTTTCAATTTATTTTAATTACGTTCCAACTTGCTTCGATCTGACTGTGACTCTGATCTATATCTGACTTTAAATAAAGCTAATATTGACAGGTAAAGCAGACAAACAAACACACACACACACACACGTACACAAAGAGATTCAAGACAGAGAAAGAGTTGTTTATAGACGTGTAATATCAGCCGGATAATGTTATACAGTACACAGGACACAGGATAATGTATAAATAATACCTATGATATGTTTTCGAATTTCGACTTTCAACTTTCGACAATGTAACACACACACACACAGGGAACACAGAACACAGAAACATAAAACCCAAAATGTACACTGTAAATTCAGATTGTAAACTGGCATTGTAAAGTCTCTTCAAATGACATGCCACATTAAACATTATCATACAGCATGCGACATACGACATACGATATGTAGTACGTTATGCGTTCTCTGTACATCTATACCATCTATCTACGTTTATATCTACGTTTATCTACAGATGTACAATCATTCAGAATACAGACGATGCAAAGTGACATTAGGAAGGAACAAGAGCCAGAGCCAGAAATGCGACAAGGAAAAATCTCCATTTTCAATTCCACACGAGTTTCCAGTTACCAGCTCCGGCTCCAACTCCTAATTCAACTCCAAACTACTACTAATTATTACTTATTAGATTACACTTTTTACGCGGAAAAAGGTGAAAGGAATGAAAGTGGACGGATGGATGGATGAATATATGGATGGTTGTATGGATGGATGAACGGGAAGGGAAATCTAAACCTCAAACTGAAACTGAGACTGAAATTAAACCCGAAATAGATTTGAGATTTGAGACTCACTGGAATAGGAAATAAAGATGATAATATTATTTTACCCACAATCTACCATCTAAATATGTATAATATTATACTTTATATCATATGTCATTCAGCATAATGATACACGTTCAATGCATATGGAAGGAATTTAATCTATGCAAAATAATGATGTTTCCTGGAACCTGGAAGTCATACATCATACACCACTAAGGTAATTTTTATGCTCCGAATTTTCAAATTGCAAATAAATATTTGTAAACATGAAAAAATAATAATAAAATGGAGATGCAAATGGATGTAAGATGTAATATCATACCAAACTCGGGATTTTTCCCTAATCATAATGAAGTAAAAGAATGTAGGGGAATAAAAAAATAAATAATAATAATGTTTCTACTTTCTACTTTCTATGAATTTTGTGCAAGCTACATACTACATACTACATGCTACACATTTGATATTAGAAGATAGTGAGAGAGGTAAATAAGGAAATTCAAAAAGATAGTTTACTCACCACCAAAGTCGAGTCTTCGAAATTCGACACGGCCAAAGGAGATAGCACCTGATGGACTAGTCGTTGATGGGAATGTTGAAGTACTATTACTACTGTTATTAGCATTATTATTATTTGTATTAGTAGTTGTATTAGTATTAGTAGTCGTAGTCGTACTCGAGGTCGAATTCGAAGGTGTATTCGTCCGTAAATGTCTTGGTGTGACTAAAAAACTCTTCTGTAAACTATCCACTAGTCTATCGACGGGGTAAAGGCGGGAGGGGCGTGGAGGGGGATTATTAGGAAGGTGAAATATATTACTAGGATCATTATTACTATTGTTATTTCTACTCCTATCATTACTAGTATTAGAATTCTGTTGTGGATTTTGTTCTAATAATGGTACTGACGATCCCGCTCCAGACATTCTAGAAGGTGACGAAGAAGAAGAAGAATCCGTGGCCATTGCCATGTCAACACTGGGAGTTGGACTGGGAATCATCACATAACCTTCTGAGCCTTCCTCCTCACTACTCCCAACTGTACCACTCCCACCCCCACCATCCTCATGACTACTATTATCTTCATACGTACATGCAGTTAGAGATACTAATTTGGGTTTTGATTTAGACTTGGAATTGGAAGTTGCATCTACAAGTGAACTTGGACCATGTTCCTCTTCCTCCACTTCCACTTCACTCTCATCCGTATGTGTATGTGAGGAATGTTCACTCGTTTTTGTCAAGCCTGTTGTTCTTGTGGATGTTGTAGTTTGACTTTGGTCATTTTCTGAAGCTCCCACAGAACTATTATTACTATTATCATTTATGGCACTAATATTACTACTACTGTTCCTATTTGGTTCTCCAGACGGTGCTGAAGAAGAAGAAGAAGACTGATTATTTTCGTTTGAAATATTTACATCATTTGCAAAATGAACTCGTTGAACATTTGCTGTTGTTGATGATGTAGATGTTCTAGATGTCACATTTTGCTGTTGCTGTTGTTGTCGTTGCTGTTGAGGTGTTGTTCCAGCTCCAGTTCCTCGATCACCCAAATCCTGTTCTGGAATCAGGACATTTTGATTCTGATGAGGTGTTTGACTAACTTGTCTCAAGATTGCCGGTAATTCATAGTGATGGTAAAAATACACCATGGAATGCTGAAATCAAAACAAAACAAAAATGTTGGTTTAATTTCATAAATTTTTAAAATTATTAGGAACATAAAAATGCTTAGTCTGTATTATATATTTTAAATCTTTTTCATTTATACAAAACTTGGAGCTTGGAATTCATTAATTATAGCTAATACATTATACAGAGCATATACATTTACAATCTACATAATACATAACACATGATAGGAACCATCTATTTCTATTTTCTATTTTGTATTCATTTCACACTACACATGAAAATCCTCAACGGCTTTTGACCCTTATCTATCCTTCGTCTTTCAAATACGTACACTCTTACACGAAGCGACGACAACATACAACATACAACATACAGTAGACGATGAAACAAAAGACGACATGAAATTAGGTAGAGGACAGTAAAAGAACTCATGGGGAGAAAGAATGGATGGATGGATTAAACCATGTCAAGAGGAGAGATATATAATATGTAGAAAGTATACTGTACAATGTACAAGAAAGAAAGAAAGAAAGAAAGAAAGAGTTAGAAAATGGAACCAACTCATTGTACATGGTACATTGTGTATACACACTCCAGACTCTAGACTCCAGACAGAGAAATTCACCCCTGGAACATTAACATCTTAACTTAAGATCTAGATAGACAAATCTTCTCCAAAATTAAATTACTATTTACTATTCACTGATACCAGTCTACAATCTACAATCTACAACATGTCTTCATTCCATTCCCAATGTACCACGAACCGAACCGAGCCAATACAATACAATATCCAATATCCAATAGAGAGTACAAGTAATTAGGTTTCCAAAGAAAAAAGTCTTATCGTATAACAAATCCTTATTTTACACACACACCTACATGTACAAATCTACTGTGAATTTCATTACAATCCACACGAGTCTACATTTCACCATCTCCAAATTCTATGTACTATGTACCTTGTACAATGTGCATCTATCTATATCTGTTATACATTACAGACACACAATGCCAATACCTCTAAAGTCTCTCATATACATAATCATGTGATACACACAACAGACACATGAAGATTACATTTTTTCGAATATCCACTGCCCTGTACTGTACTGTTAAAAACACGAGGAATAACTGTAAATTACTTTCTCCCTTCAGACAGCGAGCGATGACTTAAGAGCTCAAGACAATTAAATTAAAACCCAGGGATTAAAATGCCGACAGTTTTTCACTTTGACATTCACACTGTCGTAATTTGAAATGCTAAATAATTGTAAATTCCGAATTCCGAACGCCAATATACATTCATTTACTCATTACTATGTGGATCTTTCATACCTTTATGCTACATAATTATTATTATTACTAATAGTACAAAAAAGATCAATATTAAAATTGCAGCAATGATACAATATGACGATATGATGTACAAATTTATCAAAAATGTGCGTAAAAATTATCATGTGTACATAATATGATCACACTAAATTCCACATGAACTTACTTATCCATTTATTACATTACGGTTGAGAAGGGGGTGAACATAGATGCACAATACACATGTACCTAATACATATAAACAAGAGAACTACTAATGTACTTGAATCGACATTGGCATTGGTATTGGTATTGGAGAATTGAAGTCAAAGTTAGTCAAGTCATAATGTTTTTTTTCTAGGAGGGAGTTAATCGCTCCTACTGGAAGCTGAAAATGGCCATGCTATGTATTATGCATTATGCATCGTGATGTGTTATGTTTTAACGTGGAACATTGCTGATAGCTGATAGCTAATAGACAAATGGATAGATATAGAAAAACACAAAACACCTAATACTACAACTATCTATGTATCGTAATATGGATTCTAGATTATAGATATACCTATTATATTATATATTATACATTATACATCTACTTAAATTGAAATATACTTTGGGAATGGAGAAGAGAAAAGACGAAACAAAAAAAAAGAGAAAAGAGTACACAGGAGCTGGATTTGGAGTTTGGAGTTGATCCGTTGATATTGTCTCATGCTGTCAATGATATTGAATACCAAGTTCACCACTCCCAATTTAATAGCTAGAATGGGTAATAATGGCTACAAGCTGAGTTTCTAATGACCCAATCCTCCTCCTCCGCCTCCTTCTTTCTTTCTGTCTTTCCTTCTTCCTTGCTTTCTTTTTCCAGCCAAAAACACCCACCCCCTACCACCATACTATACACTTTATGTACTATATATTATATTTTATACAGAGATACACAGTATATAATATATCTTTATAGTAAAAGTATTATAATATCATTAAAGGGAATATGCAGTGATAAAAAGCAGTATTTCATCTTGATCTAGATAGTAGATAATAGATACACAATACACAGTGAAAAGATTCACAAGTACATTTATATTATTATTATGTGTATGACCAACTCTAATAAGAACACATGAGAATGATTTACAGCTTTCAACTCACAGCCCCCTAAACCCTAAACACAAAGTACACTAAATACATAGTGGAATAGATTTTACTATAAACAATAAAAATAAATAAAGCGAGACAAGAAAAACGAGCGTATGTTTACCGAGACATTTCCTTTTACAACGCAAGGTTCAAGTCGTTTCATTTCATTTTGATCATTGCCCAGTGTACAGCGCACAGCTTATAAAACTAGGCAAAAAGGCATTGTACAATATATACAGTATTCAATATTTTGTTGTAGCTTTTTCTTTATATTTTCGCCCTTTTTTTACACAGTCAAAACTTTCACTCAACTAAACTCCATCTTGTTGACTGTTGACTGCCTTTCTCTGTTCTCCTTTCTCAATTCTACAGTGTTTTACATGCTTATTATTGGATCCTACATGGTACATGGTACATCGCATATTAAAATATACTGTAACATGAGAAATCGGATGAGCGGAAGTAATAGGAATGATAATCAACTTTAAAATTCTCAGAGGCTTCTCTTTTCTCTTGCCTCTTCAAGAATTTTTTTTGGATGTTCAAGCCAAAAAGGGATAAAAAGAAGAAAAAAAAGTGTAGAAAAAGTAGTTGGATTTTAGATTTCGACAAAGATAGAAGAAATATAACATTGAACATGTGTCTATTTAGTCATACGTCAATTCTTCATTATCACCTATCACCACACTCATTCTAGATTCTAGGGTGAAAGCGGATGAAGTAAAATTCCAACACTATTCAATAGGAAAGTATTTCATCTATGTATTACATGTGTACATAGATGTTAAAAAGAAGGAAGGAGCTTTTAGCACTAACTGTTTTTGAGAATTTGCATACGAGGAAGAATATTTATAGAATTCCGGATGACACTCTCAACTCTTAACACTCAACACTCAATACTCAAAGCCTGCCAAAAGACTGAACACTGAACACTAAACACTGAGAAATGAACAAGATAAGAAGGATGCTCTAGCAAGATTTTTAAAATTCAAATTTGAAATTTGAAATTCTTCCCATGTCCTGTCATCCGCTTTTTTGTCTTTACCCGTCCGTTTTATATCTATTCTTGTAATAGGGTTCCTCCCTTCAACATCATCTTCTTTTTCTTCTACATTTATACGTATATGTCTTACATGTTACATGGCATTTTTTATAGCGACTTTTATTCTCTTCTTAAACTCTCTATTAGTTTCTAGATCTTAGACTACTAAAATGTAGACTGTAGACTCTCTAGACTCTAGACATCACGAACTAGCAACTAGGCTTTAAATAGTTACACATAGCTTTATAGTTAAACAGTAGCAAGAGAAAGCTCATACCCTTTCTTCTGTCGGATCTCAGATCGTATCTTATCTTATATCATGAAATCTACTGTGTGAGCACACTATATACTATATACTATACGCTGCATAAGGTCTATGTAAATTTATAATGTACACTAATGACAGAAATTGTTTCACATCATTGACAAGTGAAAGAGGGCGGAAACACGAGACTTGTGTGACAGAGTGTGAAAAAATTACAAAGACATTAATGTTAAACACCAAACATGGATGATTCTACAAGAAGTTCATTCTACATTGTACATGAAAAGGAAAAGACAAGCTGTGCAGTTGAATAACTTGACACAAAATACGGATTGCAACTTGAAAATAACATGGTACATGGCACCCACCACATACAACATTCTACAACCTACACTTCACAGTCTACAGCTTTTATTTTACATTTTATACCTCATGTTTTCACTACTCGGTAGAAAATATTTCAAGAATTTTGGAGACGAGAGAAAGTGAGAGAAGGAATGAAAATACATTGGAAAATCTAAACAGATATTATATTACAGTTTACAGTACATAGTATATAATACCTATTTTTTTATATTTGTGCTCAAAATTTACAATTTACACAAATATAATTATTATTTTTACTGAATATTTAGTATTTACTGTACTAAATTTTACTGTCCCTTATTTTGACACTTGACACTTGACACTTGGTCAGTCTAAAAAAAGTTGGTTTTATAGGGTCAAATGTAAAATCTATTCATAGGGTAAAGTTCAACTGTGAGCAACCCGTCTCAACTAGAATAGAATAAATATTTTACTCTACTGTATTTTGTATTGTATACTAAAGAACTAAACTTATATTAGGTTATACAGTACAGATTATATGGCCGGGAGGGTTTTTACTTCCCTTTTAGTAACGGGTAATGATACATACAACCGAAACTTATGACGCAATATATGTGACTGTTTATTTCTAAACCCCCTCCTCTCACAAGTTTTTACAATAATCGCGTAGCATTTCTACCGGCCAAAAATACACCAAGTCAAGTGCTCAAGCATCCACCATACACCATCCACCGTCACATACCACGTACATATTATTATTATTCTGGAGAATCTACATTGTGTAATAATATGTAATATCCTAGCTCGACAATATTCATTATAGTTTATAGTTTACAGTAGAAAAGTAGAAAGTGGAATCACCTACTCTTCATTACACAAAATGCATATAATACCGATATAAAACAATATGCTCTTTCTCCCTCTTTCTCTTGTATAATATAATACACAGGGCAATCTCACGTTCATCCTCCCGCTTCTTCTTATTGTCACTTTGT
Source organism: Sminthurinus signatus (assembly GCA_019776565.1). Taxonomy (NCBI): domain Eukaryota; kingdom Metazoa; phylum Arthropoda; class Collembola; order Symphypleona; family Katiannidae; genus Sminthurinus; species Sminthurinus signatus. Next base: position 38,405 of record JABASP010000751.1, read on the forward strand.
TCTCACTTCCACACACACCCACACCCACATACACTCTCTGTCACTCTCGGTCTCTGTCTATCTCTATCTCACTGACTCTTATTTTGTATTTTCTATTTAGCTCCCAGTTGCAGACTAAAGACGACAGACTAAAGTGTAAACCCTTGAAAATAGTCAAATTTATGCATAATGTTCCTTCACTCTCTCACTCTCCCTCTCTCTTCATTCTTCTGCTTTGTCCTGTGTTGTGTTCTGTATAATGTGTAATATTATTATTCATCTATATCTTTCCCTTTCATTTCCCATCACTTCACATTCTCCATCAAGCTTCAAAAAGATGTGGTTGTGATAGAATGTGTATATTATGTATATACCCTATGCACAATATTATACCATTCTTAATCCATCCTCCATACTCCAAGCTTCATACTTTATACTTTATACATTACATTACGGTATATTATACAAAATTCTCTCGTCTCTTGTCTCTGTTGTACAATGAACATTGTACATTGTACACTTTAATGTAAATGTAAAATGTAATATAATAACATACAACATACAAATATGCATCCTGTCATGTCTTGATCTCTCGATCTTTCGACTTGAAACTTGAACTTTCTCCATTCTCCATTCTCTCCCTTCTCCACCCTCCACAGACATTAGACATTAGGCAAGTAGACAGTAGATAGTGCGGTCTACGGATATTACTCTTTTACTTTCTACAAAATACACAATACAGGATCCAGAATACAGACACATCTCACACCATAATGATAATGGTAATGACAATGACAAACGACAAACGACAAACGATGGACTAAATATATTCTTATTTTCTTCCACATTGAATTTATTCAACTGGAAGCAATTTAAATTTAAATATATATCAGAGAGGGTGATAAATACTCGTAAAAGTGTTCAACTCTCTCACAGCTCAAATACTTAACTTGAATCGACTCGACTCGTCCTGTCTTGAGTCTTGAGTCTTGAGTTTTGAGTCTTGACAACTCACTTTACTCTTTTCCTTCTTCTCCTGCTCATTTGCACCATCAACTATATCTAATAATAATAATAATATACATATATCCATTCATATACATGTATGTACTATGTACTCTAAAACTACTCCATAATTCCATATTCTTTACTTAAAGTAAATTCCATATTCCTCAGAACTCCGAACAGAACTCAAAGCTCAAAGCTCAAAACAAACAAGTAACCACAGTAAGACAGGAGACAGTGGAACTGGAACTGGAAGGCATCTTGTTCTGGATGTCTTGTTCTGGGATAAGACATGATATGAGATGATGTGTACAACATACAACATACAATATAATATAACAACAACGATTAGACGACAGGGCTGTTAATTTTACGTCTCCAGACTCCACTTCATTCCTCGACATGAGGAATACGGAATACAGAATCAGAATGAGCATGGCATGGGTATAAGAACAAGATTGTCTCTTGTCTATCGTCCTTCATCCTTTTCCAATGTTCCATACACAATCCGAAGGAATACAAATACAAATACAAATTTCTCATGTCTAATTCCCCACCAAACCAACATAGGAAACAAAAGGAAGGAAAAACAAGACAAGTCAGATCGTGTCATGTCATCTGTCGCCTTCATCTATTATAATAAAATCTTTAGTACATAGTAACATCCAGCCAAGCGTCAAGCGTCACTTCTGTTGTGGGTTCCAGAGCCAATTGCCTCACCAAAAGGAGACAAGACAACTATATTACACAGAAAATAGAGGGTAGAGTCTAGAATCTAGAGTCAAGACTCAAGACAAAATGTTTTGAATTGCACTGAATTTTCCCCTTGAAAAACATGATATGATAATCATAAAGACAGCATCATCATCATCATCATCAAGATTGAGAAAAGACAAGGAATCACAATTCAGAAAACATCAAGTCATCAATTTGTTCTACTCAGTCAAGTATTATTACTACTATTATTATTATGATGGGTATTATTAGTATTTAGTATGCATAATTGTACACCACAGAATAACTTGTGCGTGCGAATGTAGAATCTTGAATCTAGAATCTATCTATCAAGTGAGTATGGAGCATCATAAGATGTAATTAGAAACCTCATCTACTTTTCTCTTCTTTTTCCCTTTCCCTTCTTTCGTCTCTCTCATCCAAGTCATACAGTCTCTCCTTCTCTCCTCTTTGACATGGAATGAAAGCTAATGACTTAATTACAAACTTCCACAACATCAAGTCAATCTTTCACTTTTTAAATATAAACCCATGTAATACAATAATATATATAGAAGATAGAATATAGAGTATAGAGTATCGTGTAATGTTTAATATCATCGACATCTACTATATAACATTATAACATACTATCGACAGAGGAAAGAGGAAAGAACATGACCATACTTCGACGTTCACTCAATTCTCTCTCTCTCTCTCTCTCTCTCTCTCTTTCTCTCAACTTCATCTTCTATCTTCTTGTTTCTGTCTCCCCTCTTCAACTTTCCACGTCAAACTCTCCAATTCAAAACTCAACTCTCCGCCGCCGCCTATTGAAATGGATGGAAGATGGAAAGTACAAACTATGTAAATGTAAATGTTTCTCTCTTTTAGTCTTCACTCTTCACCATCTCCACATTTTCCACTCCACCAAACTTCACTCTTTCCCTCTGTTTGTTTGTTCTTTTTATCCTGGATCGTACATCGTACGTCGTATCACTTCATCATCATCCGTCCAACTCAACTCAACTCAGCTCAACTCGAGAACCAACCACAGAAACCAATTCAGTCAATCCCGACACACATACTACCAAATACCAAATACGTATTCAATTCATTACAGATTACAGTACAAACCAACAACCAAAACAAGTAACAAGTATGATTAGTTGACAACTGTAGATTGTAGATTTTACACTGCAGTACATGTACACAGATTTACAACACAACCATTTACAATCCTTTCCCACTTGGAGGAAAACAAACCACATGAACAAAAATCCCAAATAATTTCCGTCTCTTTTCATCCATTTTACAGCATACATAATACACACACTCCACACTACACAATTCTCATTCAGTACGTATTGAAAGCCGTACATCACACATTTAAAATACAGATATCGTTTATGTTCTTCTTTTTTCTGCTTTGCAAGAGTCTGCTCTTTGCATTTTATGTCTTGTATGAGTCTGCTCGTTTCA
>JABASP010000752.1:0-41584 GCA_019776565.1 Sminthurinus signatus
AACTTATAATAACCATTATTATGGAGCTGTCACTTATATCATAACAGTCTCAGGCTTTTCATTTCATGTCATAACTAGAACCTGCTACATTCTAAGACTTGATAGAAATAGAACACGAAAGCGTGTATAAGAGTTTTTTGTTTTCCAAACGACGCAAAAATGGTCCAGTTTTAAAGCTATATTTTTCTCATGTGAATAGACAATCCACATACTTGATATGGCCTGAAGCTGGACGTTTTCTGCATTCTGTTTTCTGCTCCGTTAACAAGGTCGTTACACACAAGCAAAAACGTTAGAATAAACTGTGGTCACATACATATTTGGCTCGCCCTACCCATCAAATATTTAGAATTTTGATTTGTACTCGAAGTTTATACGTATTGACATTTAAATACAATACAATACAATAGAAAACAATTGAACATGACTCGCAGTAAGACAAAAGCAGCCAGCAAAAAAGTCATCGATTGAACATCATAACAAAATGCAAATCACGTTCGGATTATCTGATTATGACGGCGATTATATTTGCTTAGGACCAATAAAAAAGTTATTATATGAGAGACTTTGTCTTGAGTCTTGTGCATGTATCGCATACGTATACGTTATACGGATTATACACTACACACATGCACAAAACATGAGTATTATACATTATACAGATTGATTCAAAGTAGATTTTCAATTGGTTTTAAACACACATCTAATGTACTTTTTCTCCAGGTAAACAATGCCTAATGACTTATACAGTGTGTAAAATAAGAGAAAAAATATTATGCTAATGCGTAAAACTGTATCAATAGTCGATAATCGACACATTTAGCGTACAAATGATGTTTACTCTGTTCAGCATTCAGCATGCAGCATCCACATGAAGAATAAAGAATGAAGACCTGTTGGTCCGCTATAAAAAAAATCCATAAATAATACATACAAACATGATCTTAAAGAGCGATAAGTGAATATTAACAAAGAGATTATTAAAATTTTGGGGTAGAAAAAAATGATTGATTATTCTTGAGACTTGAGAATAAAAAAAAGGTTATTTTTTTCTATTTTTCCAGATGAACAAGTAACAGTGTATTTGTGTATGAAATTGAATCAAAATAGAAAAAATTAAGAAATAAGATATGGAATAAGTAGGGAGCAGAGAGCGAGATAGAGAAGACTGCATGAAAAGCTCCATTCACCAGCTCACCTTGAATAATTAATAATGTGGAATTTTCAACAACAGCAATAGCAGCAGCAGTGAAGCTGAAGAGGCAAAAATGAAGATAGGCAGACAAAGATGCACTGATCTCTGCTTAAGGGAATGAATGAATGAATGATATGTAAATCTACATATTATGTATAAGTAGCTAAATGAATGGAATACAATGGCATGGAGTTTGCAAAAATGGGAGAAGCCTCTTGAGAAAAAATACGAAGAAAAGTACAAGAATTGAGGAAGTGTTCTAGTTTAAGTCGTCGCCGACAAAACTCATATGTAATATGTAATAATAAAATTCAATTTTTCCCTTCGTCATTCCCTACTCCAGCGCTACTACTACGTTTTTGCCAATCCAATGCCCACTGGATCTGGGAATATATAAATAGTGAACGCTCATCCAGAGACTTCATTCAAACATTTTAGCTCATTACAGCAACTAACAACAAACTTCAATCTTCAAACACAAACAACAAACCCTTGCAAACATGTCTAAGGCTATCTTGATCGTCTTGGTAAGAATTATTTACAGTTTTCAGTGACTTTAAATTTATTGAAATCACACAAGATTCACACGCTCAGTTATTAAATGAAACTTTGTTTGTCTCCTTTACAGCTCTTGGCCGTTGTTGCCACTGTCTGCATCGCTCAAGCTCAATATCCGGCTGGAGTATCGCCTGCAAGTTGTCCAAATTACCCATTTTGCAATACTGCTGGATTGGGCGTTCCGCTAGGATACAGATTTGACAACATTAATCATCAATATCCTGCTGGGATTACGCCCGGCGCCTGCCCACATTACCCATACTGTTAATTGTTTAACGATTAACGGAACACACAAGCGTGACTACTCAAATACCTGGCTTTTTTAAACAACACGGATACCAAAGATTTTATATATTTTATACTTTTATACAAAGAAGGCGAACCAAAACCAAAATGTCTAAGAATATTATTACTTATCGGCAAAACAATCAATTGATTCAAAAAGACAAATAAATAAATTCACATAGCTTTTTTGAAAAATAATACACTGTTGTCATCAAGAAGTATTTACTTGTGTGTACACTGTGCACACTATACATTACATATTGCACATTATTATTATAACATACCTCTTACGACTTTTAGAACGGGATTGAACTTCACCCCTTTGGATGATTGCTATTGCTCATAATTTCTCTATAATCTTGTATTTACGATTATTCAATTAGTTAGTGTTTATACGATTAGCACAATCCCAAACTGGAGAATCAATTCACAGTATCATTAAACATTTACTTTTTTACATGTGATATCGTGAGGAGTGAAGCCAAGTCGAGTCAAGTGGCAGTTGGCCCTTTCATTTCATTTTTCATCAGGGTGGCTCAACAGTACTCTTTTTTATGTTTTATTAGGAACATATGACGGAGATCTTCTCCATTCTCCATCCTCCATGTCATGAGCAATAAAATCCTGGGAGAATATAAGAGTGTGTTAATTGAATCTTAATTGGATATGATAGATGATTGAAATAAAATGCTTTCCAAGTGATTTTTTTTAAAGCGCCTTCTCATTATTTTATGATGAGAGTGAAAAGAGTTCAATAACGGGGGAAGCTATGCATTAATATGTACTTGAATACATATGGATATGCAGATCTGTGTATACATGTGTGTATAGTGTAGTGTATAGTGTATAGTAGTAGTGAGAGGAACATCACCGATTCATGTTTAATCCGACCCAAAGGATTTTACGACTACAGGGACTTCTCTCGCACTCTCACTCACACTCTATCTCTATTTCACTGGATATCCAGTCTACACTCTCAACTCTTTTAACTTTTCTCATCCCTTTTTCCTTCCTCCTTCTTTCTTTCTCTCTTTCATCACTTGCTCACAGCACAGACGTGAAATCGTGAACGTGAACGACTGCTGCTCCTGCTTCTCCATATTCTACAAGTTATCCATTTCACATGTGCTACTATAAAAATGTTCCCTACTCCTACTGGGTATGTATATCATGTATCCGAATCCGAATTCAACTGGCTTTAGCTCTAGCTCTACCTCTTGCGCTCATCTCCTTGGACGCCTATAAATACACTCAAACTTTTATACTCTTTTTATCTACGAGTCTACTAAGGAGTGATGCTATAACTTGAAAATTGAAATCCAGATTTACTTTTTTTCACTTCCAGTTCCACTTCTCCAGTTTGAGTCTACAATCTACAATCTAACATTCTTAATTCTACAATTCATGAAAAACTGAAACTGAAACTGAGTGTGGCATTGTATTTTGTAGATTTCGTAGCGGAAAAGTGCAGCCAAATTTATTTAGGTATAAAAATCCTGGTCTCAGCTTTTATACTTTTGAACATCATCAGGTACTTTATATGTTATAGTTTGTATAATATAAAACATAATATTGGGTAAAGCATTCAGAATACAGAATACGGAATTCAAACTATACGTGCTTGTGTGTACAATGTACAGATTCCACATAATTCTCTTTTCCAGCTAAACATACTTTCATCTTTTTTTTGTTCATCCACATCCTTTTTTAATATAGAATGCACCTGCTCAAATGCTCAAAAAATTTCTGGAGAATTCGGAGAAGTTATGACAGCCAACAACCAGCCGAGATGAGTAAAAAAAATTGAACATTACATTTGTATTTCTTTTCTATAGCTATACAGTATACAGCTAAAACTTGAAAACTTGTAGCCTATGCTTCAACTTTATCCTGCACACACTTTGTACTTTGTACGATAATATAACGATAATAAAACCCAATAAACTACAGTTAGGAAAGATGATGGAAAGGAATTATTAGAGAAAAAAAATCAATGATTGAATGAAGACTGCTATAAAACCACACACACAAAAAGCACATGACAAAGAAAGAAGAAAGAAGAAAGAGAGGTTTTAGAATCTCTCTTATACAACAACAATAATAGTATAATAATGCGTCCAACTAACATCTAAATCTTGAAACGTTTATTACACCAATACTAACCAAGTCCTCCACATGTCATGTGCAATGTGTAGTGTAAAATGTACAGCTTATATAGAAATCTGTACACTTGTAACGACTGATATAAGTATAATATAAATATATTATTATGTATTATGTGTCCATTACAACTTATAACATTAAAAGTTAGAAGCAACTAGAGACTAGAGAGCAGAGGAGGCACACACATTTCCAAGTATTCTCCACATTGAATTCTAATTGATTTTTCAAAGAGCCTGATTGAAGACTCAAAAGATTTGAATTTGTTTCATGTGGAAAGGAGGGAAGAGAGGGAAGCGCAGGCGAAGAAAACAACGGGCAATAAAGTTATTACAGGGTTAAAAGAAGAAGACAACAAGACGAAGAAATCATCCTCTTAAACGGATTTATTTTCCAAGAGTTGTAAACGTTTATGACATCCACACACAAATACAATAGAATGCAATGCCATCGCATAATATTGTGAATCAGTACTGAATGCTGAACTAAACTGAAATGAAGATGAGACAGTGCACACACGCACTGTGTTCTGTATTCTGAGTTCTGGATGAAGGAGGCTGTACAAGGCGTGTCTTATTCCATTTTGTTATGACACCGCTTCCATAATACCAATTGTGGTCTGGTGTGTCCAACTTCCAACAAAAAAACAGAACAGAAAGAAAAGGAAAAAAAGAATAGGGGAGGAAGAGCAAGAAGAATTCCAGTTTTTAACTATGGTTTATGTGTGTCATATAATGGTTAACTTGTATAATCTTCACAATACATGTCATTTTATGTGTATAATGTTGAATTCTCAATCCTCCATCCTCTCGCCTATTACAGCTCAAATCATCATATAGCTAATAAAAAATAAAATACAAAGATTTTGTACAGCATCTTGTTTTCTTTTCTTTTCCTCTCTCAAAAAACCTGATCTCGGATTGACTTGCGGGACTATCGCAGGTACTTAACGACAATACCTCAACTCATCATTAGATTTTAACCACGCACGTACTTTACGTCCTACATCATGCAGCTATATCTCGGGTCTCGTTATTATACTATTAAAAAGAATCAAGTTTTGTTTCACAATGCTCAAGCATCGAAAATGGAAAATCAAATAGCGTAATACATAATAAATGAATGAATATCTCTAAATCACTGAATCAAGAATCAATAATAAAAAGCAATTATGACTGTCATAATCTAAAATCTAGATAAGTAAAAAAATAATAAGACACGACAAGAATCACGTCAGAATTGAACGAGTTAAATTTTTAATTCTTTGGGTTTGAGAAAAGACGCATGTTGAAATCAATTAATCCATTAAAATCATTTCTATAGCTTTTAAAAACAATCAACCATGGCTTCGAATGATGTGTAATATATACTTATTTATTATTGAATATACTGAATAACTATAGCTATATGAGAGGAATGGAATGGACGAGGATTACAATCATCCACATAACACATACACACGCATATCTTTAATTTTGATTTATTGTTGATATTATTATTATTGCTATTCCTATTATAATTCTCACTCCCTACTCAGTACTCACTACCTGCCATATACCCATAATATCCACTTATGTCCTGTGAATTAGCATTTAGCATGTACCAACTAAAAACGTTTTTCTCATTCCATTTTACATCTTCACTGATCAAGTTCAAAGTTAAGGTATAATCTAGCTTTTTATCTTATTACACTTTTATGACACACACACACATGTATGTGTAGCGTGTAGGTATAATGTATGAAAGAAAAGGAATATCAAAACCTAGATACAAAATCCTCAGTACAACAGTCATGTTTGTATTTACTATTTACAATAACAAATAGATATGCTCAAAGAATGAAGAACAAAAAACAAAAACTTTAAGTTAAAGCATTTGCTCTCTTCAAAACGGCTGAGACTTGAAACTTTGTAATGGATATTACCAATAATATTCTTGTTTCTTGTTTGCAACTCTCTGTACATTGTAAATGAAAAGACAGTTGTAATTTATTATTACTATTATTACTTTAACTGACATTAAAAGTAATTTATCGTGATTATTATTATTTGCAACTTTAGTGGTAGTTTATTCACGTTTGATTTTAAAGTAAATGGAAGGAAGAAAGTCTATTTGGATCGTTTATCATTTGTTGAGTGGACTCGTTTTAGTTAATATTTCACAAGTTGGTAGTAGATTCATTTGCTATATCAAAATCCATTTACTTACTGTCAATTGTACATTTATTCAATTTTTTATTTTTCATATAACTTGTAATATTGAATATACTGTTTCAGTATTCAGTATTGGCATCGCATCATATCATATCATATCTAAACATACATCATACCATATCATACTCAATACTCAACAAGAAAGAGAGTTGATTATAAAAAACGTGAAGAGGTATAAAAAGGAATAGTAAAACAAAAAAAAAACAAGATAATTCACAGAGATGAAAACTTTGTTGAGTTGGCAGAACATGGAATTGAAGTGAAGGAAAGATATTAAGATATGTTGCCTCTGCTCTCCATTCTCAATTCTCAAGCGTTGAGTACTGAGTTTATAATTAATGAAATGTATCCTACTGATAAAAGAGTCAGGATGCATTTATCGCCCTGTAATGAAAAAATCCGACTTCTTTCAGTTGAGTGTATAATATATTGTATATATACTGTATGCATGCATAAAAAGTTCAATGTATCTATCTATATAAAGCGCATTGAGAGTTTTTCTTCTCCTTTCCGCTTTTTTCCTATTTTGCTAGCTTTTGACTTTTGACTTTTGGTCGCTGGTCTTTGCTTCTAGCTTCTACATGTGTAATGTGTCTTTTGTCTATATACTCTATACTTTATACTCCATACAGTGAACTTGCCTGATACTGATAAAGTACAAAGTATAGAAACGTATATAAATCTATCTATACATCTTTGTACATGTGTACATATAAAAAGTACAGAGTACGGAAAATGTAGAACAAATTGGTTCACTTAAAAGATTGGGCAGTAAGTCGAGTAGACGAAGTGGGATGTATTCGATTACGTCTCGAATATAAGGGTAATAATTTCCAGTTTAGGAGGAATAGAAAAAAGGGTTGAGTAGACGCTCCTTCTCCTAGATGGGAAACAACGGACAAGCAGACTATGAATAATTGAAGATCATAAGTTTTCACTGATGAAATCAACTATCTCCAGAGACCAGGAAGAACTGAGACTTGTACAGAGTACACAGTTCAGAGTGAAGCGAATGAAGAGAGTTGCGAATAGAGAAAGGAAAAAACAACAAGAGTACCTAGATACTTGCTACTAGATGCACAGGATAACACAACATGATACAATTCATGATACGAAAAGAAGGGGAAAAAATGTAGATGTACAGAGAAAGAAGAAGAGAGAAAAATTGAGCGCTGGAGAACATTGCACTACATTATTAATCATGCCTTCGTCTTGACTACATCATGTTTTATACTCTCTTGTTGTTACGTACTATGAACAACGTACAGGGCACAGAGTACACAGAGGAAAGTAAAGTACAAATACAAAATACACACATCAAAATTCTCTGGCTCTGATTCAAGTGGTAGATGCAAAAGACGATATGGTTACATTCCCATTTGTCTGTACACTGTACAATGTACACTGTATAAGGTACAGTATTTTATTTGACTGTATAACAAATATTTTTATTCTTGTCTCTCATTTTCTCATTATGATAAAATAGGCTTGAAGCTTGAAACACAAAAAAATAGAAGACAAAAGTAATCATATTTGATAAATTTCCACCCTATTTATAGACCTATATTTTATTGAAACTTTGCAATCGTAAAAATAGATAAAAAAGAAAAAAAAGATTAATGCCAAAAAAGTACAAGTGTAATAGTTGAAACTTTTTTTAAAAAAATGAATCGACATCAAGTAAATATCAAGATTCAAAATCTAAATGAAAATTTTACTTTTTACTACGACTTTTTTTCAAAGCTTGAGATAAATTGCGACTTTTATTGCAGTATCTTCATGACAATTTTACATTTTAATGTAACGCCCGGGTATCAAATATCATGTACAAAAAGCATACAAACAAATCCGTAATAATTATTATAGAAATAACTGGGCAGGCATAAACACGTATATGTGTAAACTTTCCAAGAGAATTTCATACAACAATCCAGAATCCAGAATCCAGAGTTCCTTCTATTTTTATACGGATAAAAAAAGAAAAAGGATACAAGACAAATCCCGGTTCCAGAAAAAAAACACCACACTTGGGAATAGGGAAATTCCACCAGACTCAATTTTATATTTTTCAATTTTCTTTTAACGCTTTCAGTTCAGTTCACTTGACTTGACTTTCCTTCTGTTTGCTTCTGACTACATTTGAAAACCAAGGAGGAAAGTACTACCTACGTTTAGAGTTTAGACTTGATATTGAAATACATTTCTCTGTGAATGTATCAAATTTTTTTGCAGATATAGTATAAAGTATAACATATATGTACAATATAATATAGTCTGAGTTCTGAATATATGCTGCAACCTCACAGTTTACAGTATTGCATGAAGCGGATCCCTTTTTACGAGTATTATGAAATGACGCTCATCTCACACTCATATTTTTTATGGTTAACCTGGTACCAGTCTTTTATCCGTTTTTTTCACCTTTTCATCCCTCTCCTATATTTTATATTTTATACTTTATATCCATCCTCCAATATGTTATGTTACGTGTGTATATATCTACAATCTACATCTGTGTGTGCTTTCCTCGCACCATCTCATAACTTTACCAAGTCCAGGATCTTCTTTCATTCACTTACTCATGCAAACACACACATACACAAATACATTATTCTTTCTCCATCTCCCACTTTCACTTTGCATCTCCTTCCACTCTCTCTCTCTCTCTCCTCTCTCCTAATATCTTCACTGAGCTAGTCTCACATAAAACTTCTGGTGAAAAAAAAGAGAGTAAAATTTCACATTTTCCACCATAAAAATAAAATAAGTTTTTAAAGCCAACCTCTTCCAAACAAATGAAAACTACCCTTGCCAAATACACTATGAAAGACGGACACATAATAAATATCTTCACAAGCTACATGAATACATGATGCATGATTCAAACCAAGGAAGAGCGGAGGAATAACGGAATAAGAAACAACAAGCACAAAGAGCTAGAAAGAGAAAATACTCTGGATGCTGAATATTTTGTCTGTACAAATTAAATCAGAGAATTTACACAGATTGAATTTCATTTTTTCCTAGTTTCAGACATGCATACAGCCATTCAATTATTAACACTTTAGCACTCCTGACATGTGTACATAGTACATCGTACCTATACTCTATAAAATTCACAACACACATCATTTCAATTTTCCTTTTTTATTCCTTGTTTTTACTTTTATTTAGTTTTTGTACTGGAATCTGGAAGCGGTGTTGAAAATACAAATACAAAAGGAAATGAAATTGACATTGTCATCATAACTTTATCAAGTACCCATTTGTTGTATGTTATTTAACGGTCGATTTTACCTTGAAGAAAGCCTTGTGTGAGTAATAATACAAAATACTCAAGACCCAAAGTATGATATCATATAACTTATAACTTGTATCGCATAATATACTTATATTTACAAAGGAAACTAATCAATGGCAATTAGCAATAAACCAAAGTGATACAAAATACAAAATAATAATATTAATTTGAAAACTGTGAAAAACAAAATAATAAAACCTTACTACTTTGAAGGGAGAAATGCGCCAACGGTACAAAGTATATAGGAAGAAAACTTTTACATTTCATCATCCATGTGTATATTATGTACAAAGAGGAAACATATCTCATTTTCCCAATTTTTATAACCATTAGCAATTACATTCGTAATTGAAAATTGAAAACGGCTCGGTTGTCTATTGTCCGCATTCAACAGTCTCCTGACTGAACAAAGTCATCAATACAGTTAAATCTCTTTGAGGAGAAAATGCCGACGGTTGGACAATCGACAGGCGACACCATTTCCTATTTCCTACATTACAAAATATAATACACAATACAGGTTGTAAAACATCCCAAAATTTCTGATTCATTTCTATATCTTTATTCTGTACCCATAACTCATAACTAAATGTAAGTACAGGGCTACAATAACAACTATGCTCAGAATATACAACATAATCCATTCATTAATGAAGGATTATTGGTATCAGCATCAATAAATGAAACTCGTTATATCATAAACATGATATTGTTCAAAAAAAATATTGAATACTGGACACTGGGTATTTTCCTCTTTCCTGTAGTCTGTACCATTGCATGTATGGTGTATGACAAGTTATGACTTATGACTTATGACATAGGAAGAAGATCTGTATAGAATATAGAACACAGAAGATATTGTTATTCCATCAAGCCTAATCCATAATCCATATCCAATATCTATATCCATACTTTCATAATATACACAGTACACAGTTGATTCTAATAATATGAGCTAAATGTGTGATAATAATGTGTATACACACAAAGACCAAAAGACCAGTGGACTTATTATGAGTGGTACTCTTACATCAATAAACTAATAATAATAAGGGTTTTGGATTTTTTTTTATGACAGACACAGAAAGTCCTCAGTGCTCTTTCACTCTCCAACATAGACATACATATACGTATTTTGCCTCCAGACTCAGTACTCAATACTCAATCGTTAGTCGTCAGTTGTCGATTATATGACAAGTGTCCTATAAAACATAAAATCCACATCACCGACAAGAAGCTTGGGCCTTGAGGCTTGAGGTGCACATAGTTTCAACCTCTAAAATATTAGTCTAATTCGTAATAATTATCATTATTTGTGTATTCATAAATTGTTTTTGTTTTCCTTATTATTGAATATTATGTATAGATAATTATTACTTATTAATATTAAGTAGTAATTATTTTATTCGTATTATTTTCACATGTTAATAATAATTTTGACGTCGTTTCTAACAACCACTTTTCATATCAAAAGTTCATAATCATTAGTCGATTTTGCAATTTGTATGTAATGTTCTAAGAACATGTTCAATGTTCATGTTTTGAAGATCAAATATCAAGTCGAGTTAAACCTGCATAATATAACAGGAGAATCCCAAAGCTGACTACTGACTAGTAATTGATGACACGACTAAATATAGGACTAAAGTGAGGAGATGAAAAGTAATAAGCGAGCACTCATAACGCATAATGCTCTTTTTATGATGATTTAACAATGGAGAAGCATGATGATCCGAAGGGAGTAAATCTATGTCTAGTATCTAGTATGTAGAATCTAGAACTTTGTAAGTACACATATAGATACATAGAAACATAATAAATATATATAATTCATATACAGATTCGAGGGAAAACAACCTGCTAATGTATACAATATACAATCTACTATAGTTACATGCTCTGTTCCATTTTCTAGGACAAATTTGATGCAGATACTAGATACATTCAAGTACGCCAAGTACCAAGTGTAAAGGAAAAGTAATCTATGTATAGGACAGATATAAACATTACATTATTAGGGAATCGCATGTTATTTACAAGTCCCTGAATATACATAATACATGTACTGAACAGTACGATTGATGCATTATGTATTCATATTGCTCATATTAAGCCGTATTACAGATATTAAACATGTACTGTGTACAATCTACAATGTACACAGTACACAGCAAAGTTTTTGGAAAGAACAAGGTTTTTGGGGCCTAAGAAACTATGTGGATGGGGAAAGAAATTACCCCATAATAATCGTAAAAATGAACCATCGACCAATCTACACTTCTTTTCGTGCTAACTACACTTGTGACTTGTGCAGAGGCATCAACCAAGGAGGAAGAACAAGGAAAAGAAGAAAGCAAATAATAATAAGACGACGACGACTAGAAGTAGGGAAAATGAAAAGAAGGCCAATACAATATACAATACAATGCAAGGGATTGTGCTAGAGCGTCATATAATAACATAGATATATAACATGTAACCAAAAAGCTATCATTGTAGATTATATTATACTTTATACTGTGTACAAGTGCATACATACAAGAGAAGGAACATCTTCCTTACCAAAGCAATGTGTACATTGTACATATGGCATTTGTATGTACTATATTGTATTTGGTATGCATGTATGAATACGTACGTCGAGATAAAAATTTAGATTAGTTTACTGTGTATATACTATACTCATTGCTTATTATAGATGATATATACATGTAGATTGTAGATACTAGGCTCGTGTGGTGACACTTGTATTTAGAATTCATGAAAGGAATGAGGAACAGTACCAAAACTGGAAACATGAAAAAGTACCAACAACAATATCAACTATAGTCAATAGTATACACATATTATAAATATGCTGAATAGCAATCAGCATCCCTCTTACTGGAGAATCTGTATCTGTAATAATAATATTGTAATAATAATAGTCGCGGCGGTCTTTGTCATTTTGGTTCAGCTCGTCACGCTTTGAATTTAGCGTCCTTTTTTCGTTTGTTCCGTTCCTCACTCTCTTTCTCTTATCGTTATTTAGTCAGAGTCATAATATAATAAAAGTCTGTGTCACAAGTCAAAACAGAAAAAAAGAGCACAAGTAAACCAGCAACTAAAAGACAATTTCCCTCCCTAACGATACGATACGATGCGATACGCTCGTCGTAAAATCTTGTATCTTGTATCCATCTTATAATGTGACCATTGACCATTGAGCATGAAGCATTTAGTAGATATAGTTTTAGGAGTCCACATTACACACGCATTATTAGTCATCTGTTCTATTCAACCTAGTCGTTAAATTAGTATTAAATCTAGAATCTTGAATGTACTGTTTCAAATATAAAGTATATTATTATATTTTAGTACAATCCATATTGAAAATTTTATTTAATCGTGAATAATTGTGTACATCAATGAAAACGAAACATTTTATAAGAATAACATTGTACATTGTACATGTCACTTTTATCTTCTATTTAAATTATATATGCTGTAGTATGTGATGTACACAAGAAATTTTTCCACAGATAATTGGGATGGCAGCATACAGTAGTTAAAAAAAGGATGGAATTTAAAGACACAAACCAAAAAACCAAGTTCATAATCCACAGTATACAGTATTTATAAGTAGGAATGAGACTTTTGGGTTTTGAAAAGTAAAAGTTGTAAACAACTACAACTATAAACTACAAATAGAATTGAACAGAAAGAGATCGCACGTACACGTACACACTGTCTTTCTGACAGATGGTTGTCACAGCATGAAGTACGGAGTAACGAAGAGAATACGAAGAAGCAAATTTTTGAACATGAGTAATTTAACCTAGATACTAGATACAAACTAATTGAGAGTTTCAGTTACCTATAGTCAAAACGTCAACTAGCCTACAATAAAATTCATTGTTGGAATTGAGAGCTCTAGAAATTCAAAAAAACTCCACAGACTCCACAAACAAAAGCAGAGAAACAAGTACAAAACATTCAGGATTCTAGATTCTAATGCACTTATTGACTCGGCGGTGAAAAAATATCTAATTTTAAAAAACCAAAGAAAGCTCGTCGTGGACCCTCCTCTAAATTCTCAACTCTCAACCAAGAACGCAGTAGCAATATAGTATAAAAAATAACCCTAAAAATGTCTACAAATATTTTCACTCCTGCGTTGACATTCTAAAAGAAACTTTAGTACAAAGTACTTGGCATGGTACATTTTACTCTTCTTGTGTGTTTTTTTTGTATATGTATTTTTTGTTTTGGGACAAATAGAATTCTAAAATATATTATTTGTTTGTTGGCGATTGGTTCCTAGTAAATACACACCTGTTCAAATATTTTTCTTCAAACATGATGATGCTCAGCACAAAAGTCCAGTATTATACTTATTACGTATTCAAAACTCTCAATTTAAATGACTTAATTAATTTAGATTCAATTAAAAAAATAATACCCATTTATTCCTTTTCTGCTTATGAAAAAATGTCTTAAGACTTTAAGCAGGCGTAGAAAATAGAAACACGATCCTAAAGGTTTTTTAAAGGGACTCTATCAAAATTAACCTATTTCCTTAAGTAGGACGACTTTCGACTTTTTTTTCATGATATTGAAAAATCAAAAGCTGTCAACAGCCTGATTTTTTTTTACTTTCCCTCTTTGCCTCACAAAAAACAGTGTAAACTGTTATTTACATTTATTATCTAGTCAATAGTCAAAAGTTTACAATAATCGAAATACATAGGAAAAAAATAACAATGATCCTCCAAGAAAAAAAGTAGGTATTTGGAACAGCAAAAAAGATAATAATGTCATCATCATTTCACTTTTTACATACTCTGCACTTCCTTAGAAAATGAACATGTTTGAATGTTTCCTCATTTTTACTGCCACATGATATGATAATACACTATCATACATTTTTTCATCTTTTAACAGAATTCAGGTTAAAACTGTGTTTGAGGGATAAAAAAAATAGTACAGTTTGTCTCCAAGAACTTTGTATAAAATTTCCCTTCGACATTCGAGTCACTTTCAGTTTCCTAGAAACTGAAAGTTTCTTTTCCTTATAATATAATCCTCAATCCTCAAAAGATCCGATAATATTACATCTATTTTATATAGCTGTAATAATTGGGTGACTGTAAAAAAAAACTAGGTCCAGTTCCAAGAGTAGGACAGAGTTTTCTAGAACCAAACTGATATTTCATAACTGAATATCGTATCATATAATATTACATTATGACAGTTGCTTCTTCCTATAAAAAAATAGTGTACATTTCTCATTGGACAATATAAATTGTAAATCTCCAACTCAGCAAATAGCAGAGAAAGTATTTCTTTTCATATAATATAGATTATAGATAGCTGTACATTACAAATTACAATCTACAATCATTCTATATTCTATGTTACATATTGCCAAAAAAATTGTACAGAGTACGGATCCCCGTTAAAAATACAAGTATAGGAAAATCTGTTTCAAGTTGTACAAAGTACAAAGTAAAATAATACGGGATACCAGGAAAAGGAAGAGGGAAATGCCGATACAGGCATTTTGTATTGTACATTGTACCCATAGAAAAACGGTTCAGTGGTCAAACATCACCACCCTAGACAGTAGACACGTACCTATATATTTATGTATATTATAGTGTGTTAAAGAAAAAGCTCCAATTTAACACATTACGCGTACATAGTCTTGATTCTTGTATCACTCAATACCCAATACTCAATATTATGACAGACTTGTTACTTTTTGTCGATTCTCGATCGTCCTTTCAAGTCAAAAGAGACAAAAATGAAAACAAGTAGCCTCGATACTCGATAGACCTGACACACGCTACCCTTAAAATGTCTACCTATTCTGTATTTTGTATTATATAAACATAAAAGTATGTACGATAATATAATATAATACCTCTGTGTATAATACTACCATATGATGAAGATTTTACCTGTATAGGCAATTTAAGAGGACAGACGACCAATTATTATTTCTATCCCTCAATCAATTGGGGTCAAAATGCTGTCGTCTTGGTCGTCATTGCAGGTGGAATATTGTACAATCTATAATCTATCTATAATCTAATATGATGCTAAAATGTAACTAAAACAATAGTGGCAAGACAAAGTAATAATAATAATAATAATAATGTAAAAGGGCTTACTTACTTGACATTTTGATGTATCTGCTTAGACGTATTATCTGGATCATAGACGTGTCGTCTTGAATCTTTGAATATTTTGAAACCCATCAAAATCACAAATCACAAAATGAAGAACAGTATTCTCTATCGCGTGCTTCGTATAATGTATTATGTAGATAGACTAGAGCTTTGACTGATAAACTGATACACTGATAAAAATCTGTCATGGATAATCGCTTTAGTCAGTTAAACTTGTACGTAATAGTAATAATAATAATAATAACAATAATGGCATTATGTTGCTTCTGTATAATATATTTACAATTTACAATTTACAAATATGAAATATGCACACTTGTGATTATTTTTCTTTTCTTTTACGTTTTCTTCTTGGAATAACAAAATATGAAGCTTTCAGTGGGTTGAAGAAAAGTGCATATCGTTGTTCTATCATTTTGCCCAAAAGTTCATAATACATAATGTATACTTTCAACATATGGCGACAAAACTTTCGTTATCTTTTTGTATCATTATTACTACTACTACTATTTACTATTACGTGTTTCATAATATACATTTTCTTGGCGAAGGCAAGGACGACTAACGTCCACAGGGAGACAAACCACTCAGACTGTCCACACAATGTCCACTATCCACCAAACGACAAACAAAGATATTCAGTATACAGTATACATTATATATTATATGTACAAGAAGACTACGCAGAAACATAACACAATTATTGCCACAAAAACACTGAAATTGTACGGTACTGCAGTCAAAAACCAAATTCTTGTACAATATTATGATCCTACTATTACTACTACTATTTTATTATTAGGTATTATAGGATTATTATAGGATTATTACATGAACGGTCCAGTGGGTAATCTTGCAGTTTAGCTTTAGTTATATAATAATAATACAATAATAATTTACAATCATGTTGATAATGGGCAAGGCAGAAGATGGCCAATGTTCAAAAATATCAAAAAGAAGGCACAAGTCTTTTTCCGGCCTTCTTTCTTTTCTTTAAAATTTTATACTTGGACATTGGTTATTTAGAGGATGTACCGAGTACCGAAGTATCTTGAATGTTGTGATGGTGGCTCCTTTCATTTATTGACTTCTTCTTTTTGATCAAGTTTCCTTTTTTTTGCCTTTTTTCAGCTCAATGTCCAGTATATCCACTACTGCTGTACTCAAGTATTCTATAATATTCCGTAATATAAAAGTAAAAATAGAAATGACTATTAGACCTAGAGGTAGATTTATTTTTATGGGGTCCCGTTGTATTTATTTATTTATTTATTTATTTTGGATACCCTCAATACATATCAAAATTTTAAAATAAGATGCACTTGTACTTTATTTCTGTGTCGTACTTACGTCAGATTTTCAAGGTTTTGAGGTCACTGAAATTTGAAGGTTGTAGGGATTTTATATTTTATGCATTTATATTTCCGTCCTGCATGTGCTTCTCCTTCAAAACAGCAATTTAAATGACTAGAGATATTGGATAATAGATAATAATAGTAAAAGTCAAAAGTCACTGGAATTTCCTCGCCTCATTATATGATGATGTAAACACTTTGTATCATAAATTAAATTTACCGTTAGTATAAAATAATACAGTAAACTATAAACTTTAGTAGTATTCAAGTATTCAAAGTGGTGAAAAATGGAAAAATTTATTTTTGTTATAGTCTTGTTTCCTGTTTATAGTTTTTGATTTTACAATTTACAATTTGTTTTGGAATTTTTATAACCGCACGAGTCACGAGTACCCTTTATTTTGTTTATGTCACTTTATCTCTAAGTTTGTTAACACCAATTAAAATAGCAACAAAGTTAAAACACAATTAAAAATTAAAATTAAAAATATTATTTCAGCGAAATCAATAAAAAAAGAATGCATGATAATTTTTTTTAGCATTTTCTATTTTGAATATCATAGAAAACCCGCATTAAAATTAATGGTTCAAAAATACATAAAATCACTGCATAAAATCACACAAGTGCTGATTGCTAAAATTGGCAATTATATTATAATTGTTATTGCTTTATTTTCCTGAATCGGTTTACATTTTACATTTTATAGTTTAACACAAAATCTTGTTGTTCAGTTTTAAAGTTTTAATCCCCAACACATATGATACAAAGGAGTTTAATTGTTTCATCCAATTTTATTTTTAAATCGAGTGAATACTGAATACAAAATAAACATAAATGAATGCGATGAGAACAAAAGTAATTTTATTGTTCAACTGGATTAAATTGGTCCCTCGTGGCTAACCAAAGATTCGGATTGATCCAATTCAATGCGGTAGAATAAATTTTCCATCTCAAACAATTGTTTGTAAAGCTGACACGATCAATTACTCTTTCGTATAATAATAGACAGTACTTAAATCCACAACGTATAATGTATATTATACATTATATGTTATATGTATCAGCTAATTCTTATAATATACATACAACACAATATAAAATATAATATAGGTATTCAAAGAGATTTTCAGAACTGCATGCATGTGCATATCTTTGTCATCCCACATAACACATTTATAAATACGCGATTACATGAATGAGCCGGTGCGGCTAATATAGACACCCATTACAATCTAAATCTGTCGAAATCTAAAATCTACAACAATAACAACAAAACAACAACAACAAGAAGAGCAATTTCAAACTCTTGAATCTCAAATCTCTCACACCGAGTTCTCGAATGGAGAATGGAGAATGGAGTGTGAGGGCGGATGATACATTGATACATAAAATAGATACATATTGTGTATAATATAAATACATGATGGAAATGGAGATACATGAGAATGAGAATTATATTGAGGATAAAATATAAAATGATAACAAAGCGTGTAATTGAAAGAGAATCCGTTTTGTCACATATCTTTCTCTCTCTCTCTCTCGTACACACATGAGACAATATTGTAGATAATATAAATCGGATACGGATTTAGAAAAAGAATAGAGGGAGATGAAAGTCAGAGTGAGAGTGAGAGAGAGAAGAGAGAGGGCAAAGGGTGACCGTGGTTGCCTTTAAATTACAGGAGGCTATACAATATACGACATACGAAATACGATATACTGGATCATTTCCCTGATTTTAACAGTATCAAAGCTGGAACATTTTCATTGTATCTTACGCCTTATGTATCTGAACAGTGATAGTGATAAATGAGTGAACTGAGGTCTGTGAGCTTGTTTTTCTTTATCTATTTGTATCTTTGTATTTGTATCTATACAGAAAATCCAGAATCCAGAATCCAAAACGTATAGAATATAGAATGTTGACTCTAAAGTCAATTCATGTATTAGAGGATGAGCTAATAAAGATGAAGCTTTTGGTTTTACTGGTGTAAAATAGGATATAATGGGTAAAACGTCTCTCCTTCTGTCTACTAGTATTTTCCAGTCTAAACTCTACTACATACGTACGTGTAATATCTATCCAGACACAGACATAGAATATAAAGTGTATATAATGGATAATAGGAATCTCTTTTATCGAGTTATACAACAGTGGATAATATTTTTGGCGAGGGGTGAATTTGAGATCCGGTAGGATGAACACATGTCACATCGTCTATTATCCATATTATTCACACCTATCATCCGTCTGCCATCACGTCAAATTACCAATTACCATCAAGATTGATCATCATTCGCCCATGCAAATTTCTATCCAAATATTATGTACTATATCATGTGCACTGATAATATTCTATACAAATATAAGCATGTAGAGATATCACCCATGTTAGAGAAATCATATATTGTAGGCTGGAGTGTGTTTATTTACTCAATTATATCAGGATGATTTGATTGCCAAGAAAATACCGATATTACTATACATTATGCATTATACATTATGCATACAGGACAATAATGCTTACATTTTATAACATACATAATGCATGAACAATTTCTCAAATCATCAACTTTGTAAATGAACCTTCACATTCACCTTCCTCATGCCTCCCATTCACTTTATCCCGCATTCACAAGGCCCTATCTGGATAGTACATATTTGAAAATTTGAATAAACTATGGAGAAATGATGATACACTCAGAATTGTATGCTACACAGTATAAAGTAGATCATTCTTCATTTCATTTTCTCTGACTATTGCTTTACTAAAGCATTTCTCTATATTATTACTAAAGGTCCAAAGAGTTTTTTGAGACTGGATAGGAAAATGATAAATTTATAGATAGAGTAAAGACAGACTACTGAGACTCTATAACAAATAATAATATTATGAAAGCGACAATACCGTTTTCTCTCTCTCTCAAGTCTCAAGTATATAGAGCTTTTTTGTGATTTTCCTGTCGGTCCAACTCAGCTACAGCTACTAAAAAATTCTATCTATGTACAATGTATAGCACGTACCATATTCTCGTAAAGAGTCAGATTTAGATGATGTAGCATAAAGAAGCTCCTATGGGAAATAGAAACGGAACATAATGAGCAGATGCTCTTCAAAACTCTAGAGTCTGGATTCCGGAATGAATGAAAATCCTTTTTT
This sequence comes from Sminthurinus signatus, assembly GCA_019776565.1. Lineage (NCBI taxonomy): Eukaryota > Metazoa > Arthropoda > Collembola > Symphypleona > Katiannidae > Sminthurinus > Sminthurinus signatus. The sequence goes on from JABASP010000752.1 coordinate 20,403, forward strand.
AAGTTTCAACTTTTTACACTTTCATCCAACTTCATCTCCTCCCCGCATGTAAAATATACAATACACTATATATATGTATGTGAGGGGTAAATTTGTCACTTTCACTGCAGTCCTCATGCCCTTCCCTACTCCATGTTCAATGTACAGTTTTATATTCCAGCAAATCATGTTCTATCATGCGTTGCTTATACACATGTAGGTCAAGTGTATAAGAACAAGGTCTTTTTTGCACATATGTAAACTTCATTATTTTGTAATCCATCCTAAGTTGTCCCATCTTACTTTTCCTTTATCCTTTGTCTTTTTTTTTATCCAGTGTCGAGATTCGAGACCAGTTTTTATGAAAATTATTTAACGAGGAATTAATATGAGCTATTTGCTACTTACATAGTATACTGCACACAATAATTACACGCATAATAAAGACAAAACACAGTTTTGTCTGCCTTTTTTCATACAATAGTTTTGTCTGCCTTTTTTCATACGATAGTTTTGAAATAGAAAATAAAATGAAAATGAGAATGAAAATTCAGCTCGTCTCTTCTCGTTTCCAAGCTGAAATGTCTGCCTATGTAAAATGTACAACAGACAACAGATTATGTGCTTAATAATGGCTGTACCATCAGCTTGAGCTGAATTGAGGAAAGAAGATAAAGGAAGCGTGGCAGACGGTTATATGGAAAATTTAAAAGTTAGTCTGGATTTTGGATGGACAATGAACATTCACCGCGATGCATGTAGTGAATAGGAGAAATTCTTTGTTGTCGTTGTTGTTAGTGTGGAGTATTGAGTATCGAGTATCGATAGCCAAACAAGACATTGACCGTACAAAACGTACAACGTACAATGTGCACTCATTGGCTACACTAGTATAAACACACACGCTCTCATAATACACCAAAGTACTTTGACCGTATGCACAAATAACAAATATTGTATGTATTTACTGTGGGATGAATCCCGATCCTTTAAGATTGTGAGTGTTTGTTTGTGTGTGTATTTGTGCTTGTGTACGGAGTGCGGAGACGACCGTCGCCAATTGAACAAACCCGAAAGAAAAAAAAGAGAAGCATGTATCATTTTTTCAGTAAAAAGAGCGAGACGAAAAGGCATATCGTCTAATACTATAAACTACAGATATAAAGTATATAATGTGATGCACAAGCTTACAATTTACAACACAATATAAGTAGCCATGTACTTTATGTGTGTATTGTGCTATCCTTATTTTTCCTCGCCTTTTTACTGTCTCCACTAGCCCTGTACATATATTATGTACATTGTACACTTGACTCTGGGCTATTGACGAAAGAACGCGCCCTTCGAATTTCGAATTACTTTTGTAATTGACTTTCAATGCTACTGCTAAAGTACTTACACGAATTTCTGATGTAAAATACAGTAGCTAAATTTCCCTATAGATCTTTGGTAAAGAAGTTGTTATCTTCATGTTGAATATTGACTCCTTCAATATATTATATTTTATAGCATTTATCGTTATACATTCTGTATTATGTATCACAAGTATTTTTCATTATGCATCATTATTAGAATTACTACTGGATAACATTAAATATGATAGAAACTACACTTATTTTGGTTTTCGCTCTTTCATGGAAATCTAAAACGTTTACATAAAGTTAAGCTTATTTAATCATCTGTTTGATGTTTGATGTTTGATTTACTTTCCAAAAATGTACATCAAGAAACACACGATACACGATGCATATAGTGATCTACTTGCAGACTCCAGTCCATTTAAATCTCAGACAGCAGGACAACCAGAGCCAGAGCCAGAGCTCAGCTCACAGAGTCGGCCAGACAGACATCGGAGACAAAGTAAAGACTAAAGACTCAAGTCTAATGAGAAAGATGCACCACCATCATTTACAAAGACTAGGATAATCCATTAGAAACTGGATGTGGGTGTGCCTTCAGTTTCGATTTCATTTGGATGCATTTAATATGTAATGCACAAATACATCATTTAATTCAAAATTTAACGTTCTATTGTATATGTTGTATATTGTAATATTGTATTGCTCTGCATAATATATAATAATTATTATTAATGTACAATTTAAAATATATAGAATAACTTTAATATTTATTTAAATCTGTAAATTGATGAAACTGAAGATTGCAGACTGTAGACAAAGGAAAAGAAAAGTTTCTGAATTTAGTGTCACTTTCTTCTATGTATCTTTACTATAGTTTTCCCTTTTCTTCTTCAAGTAGTAAAGTAATAATAATAACAATAATGGTAATAATAATTCACTTTACTTTAACGCGTCAAGAGTCAGCCTCAAGACTCAAGACTCAAGACGCGTCTACCATCAGAGCGATTGTGATAAAATCAGTGTAAATCTGGTTGAATGATCCATTTTTTGACAAGAGTAGTCATTGACGCCCATTCAAATTTATGAATGAAGCACCCACCACATGAATAATAACCCTTTTACATTTTACATGCAACATGCACACACAATTACAATGAATATTATCTCTGTACTTTGTGTATGCATTTTATGGAGAGAGGAGCACCAAACACCAAAAACCAAACAGAACGTACTGAATATTACTATGACTAGATAAATACCGTAAATTTGGTGTGAAAATGTACAAAATACAAACCATAACCCATAAGCTTTAAGATATCATGTGTGCTATGTGTTATGTGTTATCTGTATTTTGTAGTTTGATAGTGTGTGCATAAACAATTCAATCCTTTCATTCATTGACTCATGTTCAATGTTCATACTTTATATTCATGTGTAACAAAATGTAGTGCAGTGCATCAGACATCAGACGAGTAGACCTCCTCATGACTCCAGCAGGAATTATTTATGAATTCAATTTATCCCAATTATGTACCATATCCGTGCATCTTTGTGTGTGTGTGTGTGTGTGTGTGTGTGTGTGTGTGTGTATATTATGTCTACAGCTTTATAATAGATTTGGGAAATGGGCAATGGGTAACGGGAGCATCAATGGCGCTAAATGTTATCTATTTCTCCCTGGTGGTTGTTGGATTGGGATTGTCGGGGATTTTTCTTCCTTTTGTTTTGACGTTGAGACTTTTTAATGTGATGCTTATGGAGTCAAATTGTAATTGAAAAGGGAACATTTTTTCGGAGCCAAATCATTTCCGTTGTTTACACATTACAAGTTACAAGTGGACTCAAGACTCAAGTCGTCTCCAATCTTGAATCTCGGATCTCCGATCGAGACTCTAGACTCTCGACTCTGTTTCTGGACGAGTCTCATAATATACAATACATTTATGTAGAAAGTAGAAAGAGCCATGAATGACTTTTAAATTCAATAGTTCTGCAACTGGTAACTGGTAACAACTCATTCATGTCCATGTGCAAGTGAAACAAATAAATATGGAAATGTCTGCGTGAGAATTTCATTCATTCATAAAATGGCTAAAGTTGATGCTACTGGCTACTGGAAGCTGGAAGCTGGAACTTAAAAAGTGGAAGTGGAAGCACAAGACACAAGACACAAGAAGAGGCGAAAGACAGAAAAAAAAGTCTGGAGAGACATCAGACTACGAGAGAGAAAGAGAGAAAGAGAGAAAAGTCTTAATGGATGTCATAATTTTTCCTTAAGTGAACCCATTACTGTGGGTGGGAGAATCCAGGATCTTGCACTTGCTGACATGAAACAGCCGTCCAAATTTAAACAGATTCTTCATTCTTTTTTTACTATCCTTGTCTTGTCGTCCGTCTTCACATGAGAATGTACAATATTCAACATTGAAGATTCAAGATGCAACTCTCAAATCTCGGATTCTAGAATCTCGAATCACCCATTATAAAGATTATTTATTATGTGCATTCTCTTCTTTTTCTTCCTCCTGTATCTACAAATATTATTTTTTACTCTGCAAATTTGTGGATTGGGGCATTAGAATTTTTGTACTTGATGTACATAAAATTAATAAATGCTAATTTTTTACATGAAAAACACTTATGATTCCCAATTCTCAATCCTCATATCCTGTCATTCACATTAATGTTGATAGTTGATGGTTTAGAATTCAAGCACACAAATTATCAACTTTTTATTACATGTCTTCATGCATTCTCCGTTTTTATATGTACATTTGCTGAGTTTTTGTGTTGAAGCTTGACTGTTGAATGTGCATAAATTTAAGTGGTGTTGTTTTGTTTTGTTTTGCTGTGAGATTTGAGATTAGCAAAGTATCTGCTGCCCTTTTTTGTTTACAGTTGAGAATCGAGAATCGAGAGTCGACATTTTCCTAGTCTCAAATACTCAAATACTAAAGTACATAAAAAGTATCTATAAAGTTTACACATACTCTGCAAATAAATTATGCTGTTCAAATAGAAGAACGCAGAATGTGATGATAGTACAAAATATAAAATGCACAAGGTTGAAATCGTATGTTTGATATAGAAATATCCTAAAGTATTAAATACTCAGCTATTTTTTGTACGTCTAATGCTAATGTCTAATGTCTACGCATCTCGTAGATCGTAGATTTTCATAGGATTGACGCGTTGCCATAAATAATATTCTCTTTAACGTAATGGCAAATTGCAAATGGTAGATCGTAAATAGCAAATAAATACCACGGTTTGAAATTGTGATTGCTTCATCATCGAAAGAGAGATAACATTTAATAGGTACATTTATTTACATCTTCATGCAAATTCACATTCAAAATTTAAATCACCATGTACAGACATACAAAATATGTAGATGCAAAATAATATAACCAAGTAAATCCACTGCAATAAAACTGACATGTTAAACTAGTCATTTGTTATCTCTATAATATACTTTTTTACTCTCGACTCAAGAATCTCGAATCTCGACAGTCCGCAATCGAGAATCACGAATTCTCATCCTCGTCATCATCTGATTCATTTTTATAGCTCACTAATGTAACAAAACTTGCCATTCCTTCTCAAATCTAGGATTGCACCCAAACTTTATATCTTTCATTTTTTGTTTTGTATAAAAATTGGCCCAAAACCAAATTTCAAATTCCAAATAATTAGAAAACCCATGTCTACAAATTCTACTATTCTACTTGTCTCTCGTTTCTTTTGGCTTTTGGCTTGCGAATTGAGTAGAAAATAGAAACTGATTGAATTTGGCAAGAGGTCAAGTAAGTAAATAAAAGTCATGAGACGGTGTATAACAAATTTTATACAAATATTGATATTGATTTCAATTATTATTTTGAATTCTTCCTTCTTTCATTTTTTTTTGCCAGAAAAAAAGAAGAGAGAAAAGAAAGTATAAATAAATGCATAAATAAAATGGCAAATTAAGTTCTCTTGAACATAATCATGATTATTGTGGTAGACATGATGGCGTACTTTTTTATTACACTTTATTTCTTTTTTATACTCTGTGATATTTTTAGAGTTTTATAGGCAGACTAAAAAAACACGAAACACTATTCTACAATTCCAAAAACTCAAAGGAAAGGAAAGCAAAAATGGCCAATTTGTTCAAGTTCTAAGAAAAGAGAAACATTGATGAAGGATAAACTTCAAAACAAAGTATGCATAATGCATAGTGTAGCTCTCTTACATTTTATTTTTTATTCCACGCTCCATACAAAATACAAAATATACAAAGTGCAGAGTTCAATCCTCATTTTCTCATTAGAATTACTTAGTATGGAGTACGTGCTTGGAAAATGAATGATTATAATTTCCGCGTGAGTTCACTCGTCTTTTCTCCCTTCTCCAACTAACTTGTGTAATATAATAATGAAAAAGAATGAGAGAAATCATCATCACTCAAATATGTATCACATTATTATACTTTAAGTATACTGTGAATTTTTTACAAGTGAATACCTAATGCTTTCAATATTATCATTATAATATTAAAGTAAAGGCAAAAGCCAGACTACCAACAACATAAGGCTATACAATATACAACCAAATGCTCAATAAAAATATTACACACATGAATATGTTGTAGAATTTATTATGTATGTTCCATATTCCATACAAAGTGGAATGAATGAACAAAATAAAATTCCCTTTCAGTTTCAAGCTTAATTTTACTGCCGGCCTGGACTCTTGACTCCTGACTCTTGATTCTAGACTCTAGACTACAGTCTCAATTCTGTTTGCTTCTGTGTTCATAAATGTTGAAAGTTGAATACTGAATGTTGAATGGTGAGTGTAATAGTAATTAATATTCAAGAAAATGTACTCCTAAATATGATAAATATTATTAGTTTATGACTTTATAGCATAATTTTTATAACTTCACCAAGTCCTTCGGGGTGAAGCCCATTTATTAGCTTGATGAGCATGTTGTAAATTGTACACTGTACCCAGCCGTTCCTTATACTTTATACATTCCACATTATACACAATACATGCAATATGCAGTGCACTTTGTACTTTGTATTTTATATGTTGTACAATGTGCAGGGAAAAGAAAGCATATTTCATTGGTATTGGGTTCATTTTAACTTTTAACACCAAGTACCATACACATTTGAGATTCGAGTAAGTGAGGTTTAAGTCTTTTCGAGGCCATTGTGTAAACTAAATGTTGTATTACATGAGTAAAAGCACGTACTAGTAACTAGAATCCAGTACAAAGTGTAAAGGACAACTCATCTCTTTCTCGAATCTTGAACCGCCTCAATTTTCATATGTATGTAATACTTAATTCTTACTGAACAATTCTAAAAGAAAAATAATTATGATAATTGAATGAAATATAAAAGTAAAAAAAAGTAAAAACCTGTTATGAAATACTTATATTCTAGTTTCTAGATTTTAAATTCTAGTCACAACTTTTCCCCTAATGATAAAATTATCAACTTAATAATCACAGGCTAATAAATATCGTATAAGCATACTTAATATTTAAGTGTTTATTATACTTACGATGTAAAATTTGAGGTATTCAGTATGCATTGATCACTGATCATCATGTCATGTTGTTGACCATAAAAGCTCCTTTGTTTTTAAAAATATTAAAGACTAAAGACAGAGAGAGAAAGAGACGTTCAGACGGGAAGACAAAGAATCAAGATAAGAAATTAGACGAAATGTATAAAATAAAATTATCATAGTTAACTATTTACTTAGTATTTGGGCTTTTGCCTCGTCCACTTTTCCACTACTGCTAAATACTAAATACTAAACTAAATTGGGTAGTCTGTAGTCTGTTGTTGTAGTGTGTTGAGCGTTTAGTGCCTTTGTGTACTATAAACTATAAACAAAATACATAAGAGTTGATTTACGATAATGGTCAACCTCAACTCACCATGAGACATGAGACGAATGAAAGTTTTTGGTGGTTGGTATAAAATATAAAGTACATGCATACATATTTTGTGTATACCCTGAACAATGAACAACTCGGCCATATTCATGTAGTCCAGCCTAAATGTTTCTGTTAATGCCATAGGAAAATCTGAAACATAAAGCTGTAGCCTATAGATATATCTATATCTATATCTACCTGCGACTCAGACTAAAGTCTAGAGGTGAAACAAAAACAGAAGAGAGAAGTGAGGAAAACACAAGCGAGCAAGTATAGTCAATACAAAATACAATAGTCACTAGGAAATTAAATAGTCGAAAGGGATATTACTAGTGTGTGCTTGTGAAAGTGTACGCTGTCCCTAGTCTCTACTGCCTACGTGTTTATCTATTGTCTTTTATGTATTTACTATTTACTACATGTAGTATGTACATTGTACATGCTTGAAATAGCGGAGAACGGCAAACGCAAAACTGTTCACTGATGTGCTTGCGGCGAGACAAACCAGCAAATAAAATGAGCCGAGTGGAAATTAAAGTCTTTTCCAACTTCCAAAGTCAATATTTTATAGTCCGTGTGTACTGTGTATTGTGTACCTAATACATAAACCTGTGCACTGTGCAAACCAAAGTGTAAACTACAAACGGTCTGTGGTAAACCGAACATGTACCTTATACATATGAGAAGAACATTAGCTCAAATTATACCTTGCTATTTATCTGTAGATGCGGTTAGTTAGTGCCTTCTCCTTTTCCTATTTCCGAAGTTTCCCATGTATTATGTATACAGTATGTAGTTCGCAGTTTTGCTTTCCCTCGACCGGACCGAAATCAAATTGAATCTTGGATACACTTTATTATAAACATATGTACATTGTACATTTAACATGCTACTTTACTCCTACACTCCAAATATCTACAATCTACATTGTTCTACTTACTATTTGCTATTTGCTACTTACATCTGGTCAATTTACTTTTTAATCCAAAACTAAAGGAATAATGTGATCAAATGGTCTTTCTTTAGAGCTACAGTAGAAATTGAATCAATATCAACTCATGTCCTCACCTTCCTTAATTATCCACTCGAATAACAAATAAGCACAAGGCTCTAGAGAATCACGGGGACTTTTACTATAATTTCATTTTTAGTGGATGCAGGAATAATGCAATGCACCAGCAAACCAATAAAAAATACACCACACAGATAAACTGAATATTGATCGTTCATTGATAATTGAACAGAAACTAATATTATTAGTTTCTTTTTTGTATTTTATATTATATTATAATTGTATAAAATCGAGACATTTCAGCTTTTAGGAAATAAGAAATAAAAATAAATAATACTCATACATTTACAATCTACAACAATCTCCATTATACTTGAGGAATATAAGAGAAAAGAAACGAAACGACAAAATACACAGAGGAAGAAAATTGATATATAAAGAGGAAATAAACTATGTACAGCGTACAATGTAGATATGTTATAATATTATATATATATCTTGAAAAGAATAGAAGTTGTAGAGAGAGAAAGTAAAAGAAAATATGGGTGTATTCACGTATTGTACTGGAAATTGTACACTGTGTACATATGGAGGAAACATATTATGTCTTCAGGACTGTCGGGATTTCCGAGTCAGAACAACCCGGGAGAGACAGCATGAGTAAGTGAGCAAGAGAGAGAGAGAGAAGAACAAAAAGAGGAGAGAAAAAATTATCTGTCGGTCGACATTTTATACGAGAATATATTGCCATAATTTATCTCATAAAGTGCTATTACGAGATGCAATGCTATTGGAGCTGAGATGGAGGCATCAATTTTCTCTGGGGCCAATCCTCGCTCGTTCAACGAGATAAGATTCTGTCCCTTTCCCAACGTTCGCACCCTTTGCTCATGCTCATACCCAATTCCCATTCCCATTCCTTTGAACTTTGAACCAACTCACCCAGCGCGAATGAAGTGTTATAACTATTCGGAAATCACAATTAATTCAGAATTTGTGTTTTAAGGAAAACAACACATTTTTAATTTTTAATTTGGATAATTATTGTAAGTTCATGTTATAAAATTAAAACGTGGGTTTTGCATTTTGTACTAGTTGTCGAGTGTAGACGGTCCAACACTGGCACATGTTTTCCTCCCTCTTTCACTCGCTCACTCACCGGCGAGAGACAAAAGCAAGGCAATGTTAGAGCATGATTCAGACTCAGACTCAGAATCGGATTCTGCTCCAGTCGTCCTGGAGGAGACTGGTTGGACAAATATAGACTAGCACATTATGCTCTCTTCTCTATTCTCTTTTCTGTATTTTACCATCCTCATGATATCCTCTTTTTATATGTGATGCATACTGAATACTGATTTTTCTTGACTGTGTGAAGACAGAATATGCTGTATATTCTAAATTCTCCCATCTTGTTCCTTTCAGCGTTAACCATCAACAACATTTCATAAATACACATTTTACTTTTTTTCTCTTCATCCATAGATGATTTCCTTTCCTTAACTAATTTAATTTTTGTTAAAATGTTTTTATGGTCCATTTTAGCTATGATTGTGTTTTAGTGTTCTGAAAATAGAAAAAATAGAATAATTAAAAATAATAATCTTGTAATTTTCAGCTGTATTATTTTCTTACCCAACAATCAACCAAATAAATTTTCTTACTGTCAGGTTTCAGAGTGTGGGATGAACCAAAGCTGTACAGTGTACACTGTACACTGTATACATTTTACATATCAAATATTGTCTCCAGTTTTTTGTAGAGATTTCTGTAACCAGTATCCAAGTGAAGGGAAAGAAATTCTTTCCTCGCATGCATGTTGTTGAAAAAAAAGAGATGTGGAAGGAAAAAGAAGTAGGAGGAAATGAAAAGTTGGAGAACGCAAGCTCAGAGGAAAAAATCGATTAAATCAGGAAGTGCTGAGTGCTACTAAGGGAAATGGAAATGGAGGAAACTCAAGACAAGACTCAAACTCTAGTCTATGTTCTAAAACATGAGACACACACATAGAAGATGGAGACGGGAGGAGTGAACAATGTACTGATCCTTATACATTATACACCATGCACTCGACACTAGACACAATCATGCCAAAGATGTACCAACAACCAACATCCTACATATGCAGTATGCAGTATGCAGTAAGAAATAAGGAAGGATCATGAGCTGATGCCGCCAGAACTATTAGTACATGTGTGAACGATTTTTTTTCTGTTTCTCGTTCTTGTTCTGCTTCGGCACTTTCTTTGTCGTGTCATCCTCTTGCTCTTGTCGTCCTCGTCTTTGTTGTTTTTTTTCCTTCCTCCTTCTTTTTCTTTTCCTTTTCCTTTTCTACATGTCTTTTGCATTCCTTTTTTTATTCACTTACTCAGCGCTTGCTTTACGAGGCTTAAATAGGTTTGTCAATTTCAACTCCCTTGACATTTCTGTACAGGTGCTCTCACTCTGACTCTGGCTTTGACTTTGACTATGACTATGACTAAAATCTAAAATGTACAAAATACACAGAGAAAAAATACTACAATTCACATGTGTAAAATGTAAACATATGTACAAACATGGAATTTAGAATTTAGACTTGTCCTTTGTCGTTTATCGTCAAATTGAAAAAAAATTCATCTTTTCTTTACTTTTTTTTACTGTCAAGTGACGAGCGGGCTCTTTTTGCACTTCATACTTGACATTTAGGCATCCACCACCAAAAACCAGAGCTCGAAACATGTTCTGTCAACTCAAAAACTCAAACTCAGCAAGTAGTCAAAGTTCAAAGAGAAAAAATGTAGGGAAATTATAGGAAAACAAGAAAAAAAAGAGACTCGAGAGGGAATAAAACACCAACTACCAAACTATACCTATAAGTAATAATATATGCAAAATACAAACCTTTCTAAACAATACAATACATTCTGTAGATTCTAGATAGCTTTGCAGTGGAAATGAGAAGGCTTGTAGCTTGTAAATTGTAAACATACATAATGATTCCGCTTCTCTCCTTTTCTTTCTTTAACAAAATCACCTCCTCGGTGTTCTCTCTCTGTTTTGTGTACAGTGTACAATACACAAGTTGACTATTGTACCTACTCATTTCCAATTTCCATGTATTGAGTATCGAGTATTGAGTTAAACGGATTATCTTTTGTACACTAACAACTATCTTTTACCCTTTCTGTCCATCTCAATTCTTCCTTTCAATAGCCTCCAAAACTCCAAAACTACAAACTCCATGTGCTGTCCACCGTTTGTATGTACGAGGTAAATATACTTAAGTATAATGATAATAGTAATAATACAAGAGAATTTGCTTTATAATCTATACGCTAAACTATAATCATTGACCAGGCTATAAAATGTAAAAGTTCCACTCTCACAAACAAAACATAACACACACAATATTTACAACAAACACACATATTAAACCTACTCGTTTTTTTTACTTTATTTCATGTGTTTTTTTTCCTGGACCAAAATAATTATTTATGCCGAGTTTTAAAGAAATGATTGTGATACATAAAATAGAAGCATGAGTACGTAGAACAACTTGTGTATTTGTTAAAGTATTTAGGATCAAAGGGTTAGAATAAAATTCCGACTTGAGACTTTGGTTTGGTTTTGTCCATTGTTCATTGTCCATTTTGTAACATCAGTTTTTTTCATAGGAAAATTCAGACAAATAAAATACAAAACGTTGACTTGTTTATTCCGTCTTTAGTATAATAATATAATCATAAAGGCAAATACATAAACTAACCATTTATATTGTACATTGTACATAGACATTTATGTGTAGTATTCAAAATTAATATGATTATTCTTCTTTTTAATATTTAATATTATTTGTACAAAAGCTAGAGCCCGAGGTTTTTTTTCAGACTTGAGACTGTAATAACGAGGAGACAAGAACAATAATATTCTAAAAATAAAAGTGGGAAAAAATATTCAACAATATACTCTTTACAATTTACAAGGCTCTCATTATTTATTTATTTTAGTGTATTATATTTATTTTTTTGTTGAATAATAATAATGAATAATGAACAAAAGTATGTATAAGGCGAATCCTGAAATCTTGGATCCTGGCTCGAGGAAAATAAGGCATAAATAATAAAGAGGTAATTTAACCACGTTTTCAAAATAATGCTAAAAGTTTTTATCTCTCTTGAATTTTCCCCATGTTTCATGTCTAATGTATGTATATGAACATGAATATGAATATCAACTTGACACAAGTTGATATATATTTTCTCGAGGAGGAAAAAGATTAGATGAGCAAAATTTTAGGGTGATAAATGTAGCAAGTAGAATGCAGTGTAGTAGTAGGAGTGGAATAAAAATACATGTGTGTGTGTTTGCAAGTAGGTATTGCTAGAGAAGCTGAAACTTGGAGAAAAAGAAAGAAAAAGAAAAGACAGCAGCCGTAGTGAACAACGAACAACGAGAGAGTAGATATCTTGGAATATCAGAGAAAGAAAGCGTTCATTTAATGGAAGGGGAAATAATAAATGGAATGGAGAGAGGATCATGTGTTCATGTGTTGCTTTTACTTGCCTCGTTGGAGCTCATCTAGATCTCTAGATTTCATCTATTGTCGTAACGTAATATAATTTGGAAGCTCATCTAAATTCCATCCATTCCATGTTCCATGTGTGTGTGTGCACGTCTTTCGTCTTGATCCAGATAAATTGTTCGTCTTTCATAGTCTCTCTGGTGTATCTTCTTCTCCTCCTTCGCCCTCTACTCTACTTCTTATTTAGGTACATATAATTCTCTATTCTCAAATTCTCCATGCTCCATACATACTACACACATAAGAAAGGAAGGAATCATGTATAATGTATAATGTACATAATACACAAAGACCAAGCTCTTATTATCCATCAGCTGAATACATACAAATATAACACATTTATGCGTATGTATACCGTATGCTGTATAAAATTTGTATATTATGTACATGCACACATTTTCATCCTCTCATGTAATAGATATTCCTTTTACTTTAGAACTGTTCAAACTATAGTCTATCCTCTCTGTATTCTACATTATTCTCTTCTCTTCTGTTCTCCGATTCCCGCTCGTATAATCTACATTATTATCTACCCTCTATCTTCTATCTTTTATGCTGTCCAAGTAAAACAGAATGATGTTTTATACTTTATACAGTACTGAAGATATGTAATATAAGGTACACAATCCCAATATAAAACTTAAGTAAAAGTCAATTTTGATTTTGATTTTAGTCGACTCAATTGAAGGCATAAGAGCTATGAGACTTGATTTTCTTTGAATAATAGAAGAAATTGGGAAGAAGATACAAAATTCTAAACTGGTCAAATCTTTCTTTGGATGTGAGTCTATGATGCATGTATCATGGTTATTATGCATGTATTACTGTTAAGTTGTCCCATGTAACAAATGACAAATGATCCCAACAAAACAACAAAAATCTTAGCATAGAAATTACAACTTACAAGCCAATTTTTTCCTAGTATTTCATAGCTATTCCGTTGGTGAAAAGAAGAAGAAAAGCGCCATTTCAATGAAAAACCAGAGAAAATGTTCTAAAATAATCAAAAAATTGGAAGATGCTCAAATTAAATTGAACATAAAACATAGGTAATATTTTACATATTATGTATAGCGTATAGCATAAAATAATGGACATTTATACATATTATGCGGGAGAAGATTATGTCCTTCGACTGATTATATTATGTACACACATGAGTATTATACAAAGGTCCCTTTCTTCTTCTATCTTTTCGTTTCCATCTTCTATCGTCCATCTCTCGCCTCCCTCTATTACTCTATAATAGCATATTTAAGGTTATGTATTCTCTCTCTCTCTCTCAGCAACCACTAGCAACTTTATAAAATGCCACTTTCTATTATCTTCATTTACTATAATACTATAATATATTATGGCATCATGTTGTGTTAGAACATTATAGTAGTAGTAGTCCAATAGTCTTATTCTTCTTCTTTTGTATCATCTTCCCCTCCGTCTCCAGTCTCCGACCATCACATAACATTATCCATCCGAATTTTATAGCTTTATACTTACAACAGCACTAGCTTTTCCAATACAACGATGTATCTACAAACTACAAATGTATAAGTACCCAAAATCAAATCTTAATTAGACAGTTCTAATGGACAAACCGTACTTACTTTGTTTCCTGTAAAACAACGGAGGTGGCTCCATTTTTGTTTTATATCCTATGGACCATGTACTTAAATTGTGTACACACAGGATAAACTATATATGTCTGATAAAAACAACTGGCCCTTTTCATCCAACGTGTAGTATTTAGACGAGAGATTGAAATAAAAAAACATGATTTTTCTTGGAAGACACAGAACACATAACCTATAAAGATAATGCATAAACTGTAAACCCATTGAAAATTATGTACATGTGGAAAAACCATAATGCCAAACATTTAAATAGATATAAAACTAATATTGACCCTTAATTAATAACATCATAATACGACATAATATTATGTAGTAGACTTAGCAATAAGCATGGATTGTGGATAAATTGTGAATTATGAGGAATAATTTCGAATTTCAAGGCAAGAATGAAATGGTGTGTATTTTTCATATGTTTAAACAGATTTTTTATTTTCACACATATTATGATTTTTTCGTCATTATTATAATCTATAATCTATACGTTTTTCGTTTTGTCAGGGTGAGAGACATTACATTTTACTGTACCTCTGCTCTGTAAACTTTAAATGTACGACTATAAATATTTACTTACTTTTGATTATACTTCAAATTCGACGGTACGTATTTTAATGATTATGGCACTACAAGACTATTTGGGTTTTGGAATTTATGGTAAAATGAGTTTAGTGTCTGTAGTATATACGTAGCCGTTCTGTACCGTATTGTATTTATAGAGTCTTAGCATTTAAATATAACTTTATTTGATTTTTATTCTTGCTCTTATTTTATTAGAAACTGTACAATATTAAATACAAGGAGATTTTTTTTTAAATATTTTATCATCAATACTTAGTCGGTACGAACAAGCTGCCAACTAACGAAACTTTAAAACTAGAAGTACATTTACACGTTTCTTACCGAGAACATTCTATTACATTTACTGAAAAAGTAAATACTGAAAAAATACCTTTGGATGAAATCTGAGTAATATATTATTTTTTTAGGGGTAAAAAAAGAAATAATACTGACAAAAAAATCAAACGACATGGTGTTGGCAATAATGATTAATAATAATAATATTATAGGTACGATTTATTAAGTACAAAATAAATAATACAATTTGACATGAACTTTTTGTCAAGTGTATTAAATAAAAGGAACTGCTTGGAGCACACATACTTTTTTTTTAAACTTGCTCTTCTTCAAAATTGTAAGAAATAAGAGAGAACAAACGATGAAATATCTTCCTTATTCATAATATAATATTGTACATATACATACATATACATATAGACGCACAAGCACACAGTACATTTCACCTCTCTCTCTCTCCTTTTCTCTAAAGTTACACGTGTTATGATAATAATACTATATTTACATGGACAAAACTGGAAATATATTATATACATGTATACATATGTATATATGTACTTTTTCATCTTGTATTTTTTTTACAAATTCGAAATCCGAGCAATGCATAACGTAGTGAGTATTTTCTTTGTAATGATGATGATGATGATAATGATTATTTTGAACAATAAAAGTACTACTAAAATAGTATTGATAGCATATATAATAGAGTAGGTACAGTATAAAAAACACGAGGTATAAATAAATTGTAGGTAGTAATAAAATAATAATAATAATACTTACAACAATATACACAGTAAGTTGTTATACACGACTACTTTCTTTATAAGGTTGAAAAAGAATAGGACCACTAGATACAGTCGTACTATGTGGGGGTGAGGGGGTTGAACTATTTCCATGTGGACTATGATTTAAAAGACCGGGTGAGACTTGATTACTCTGAGCTGGAATACACTGATGGCAAGTCGAATTATTATCACTAGATGAATTAGAAGATGGAGAGGAAGCCATTGGAATTTTAATCGGACTTTCACTACTACTATTCAAATCTAGTCCATTACCAAGAGGACTACCAGCTGGATTCATAACTGGAGATCGTTGGAGAGAATATGGGAACATTGTTGGTGGAGCAGGTCGAGGATTAGTATTTGATTGACTTGCATAGTGAGAAGGTGAATGATAACCTCTTGAAGCTGGTGATGGATGTTGGGGAGGTTGATTTTGAGGTGGGAATCCTCCTCGTCCATTCGTTGGCATGGAAACGGCAGCAGCTGCAGCAGCAACTTGATGAGGATAATATGCTTGATAAAGCATATTAGATGCTGCTGGATTGGCATAAGGATAATTTGAAGCGGAAGCAGCCGCAGCGTGTAAGATGTAAGCAGCTAAGGCTGGATCTGCATATGGCCAAGCAAGAGCCATCCTTTGTCTCTTATCTTTCATTCTTCTGTTTTGAAACCACACTAATATTGATAAAAAAAAAGAAAGAAAGAAATAAACATAAATTATTATTGTTATTGATAGTGATATTTTTTACATTTCATTTTCAGCAATCAATTTTCAATCAATTTTATCATCATCATCAAATGTTTAATTCATTCAGTTTTATAAACTCACCCTAATTTTTTTGAAATCCAAATTAATTATTGGGAGCACCACATGAAAAAATAGAATAAAAAAGAGAGACACATTATAATTATGTACATATTTAGACATATTATGTACTACGTGTTGTTTCATATTTCCAATTTAATATCATAATACAACATTTTAATTCTTCATAACCTCTTAATTAACCATTCGATCAGAAACATATAATGGATATTATGTACACGTTAAAAAGAAACAGTAATAATAGCTATTTTCCATTTTCATTAGCAATACCGTAATGAATATCATTGACCACTCAAATCCTGTATCTTCCATACTTCCAATATCACTTATACACATGAAAACTTCAAAGTTGTAAGAATTCAAGTGTATAATATTATAATAGTAAAACATGCATTATTTTCTCTATATCTATTTATATACGATGTAACATTATTATGTTATCTTTAAACTTTGACGTGAAGAAAAGATAAGAGCGCCGACGATTCTGTTCTAAGAGCTGGTGGTTGGAAAAAGCATCATATGTATACATGTACATTCAACTAACCCGTATGTACATACCATAAGAACAGTATAGAATACATACAAAGCGTAAGAGTCAAGAGCATGGAGTTGCTAATTAAATCTTAACGTGTTTTTTCACTTCCCCTTTATACTCTTTCCTCACTTGCATTCCACAGAGATTTTAGCAATTCAATTATCGAGCAATGATAAGACGTGAAGTGAGCAACTTAACTCCGGCTTACATTAGATATAGATACAACACACCGCCAACTCTTTTCTATCTTCTTCTAACATGATAGTACATAATACATAATACTTGTAGGATATGTCAAAATATGTAATGTAATATGTATATAACTTATCTATCCTACAATAATAATATACAAACTATATTGGTTCTTCTTTTTCTTTATAGCCACTTGCTCTGTCTGTCTCTCTTTCACTCCTTCTTTCTCTCTATTTTCTATTTCCCTTTGTAAAGTGTAGTCGGGCAGGAAGCTGTGCAGTTCATTTCATTTCTTTTTACGACTACCTTTTAACACACAATGATCAACACTTTACCTCACCCTACCTCTTTTGACCATACATAGTCTTTAGTACACACAATTTACTCTGGTACAATGTATCTTAACACTCTCAAATCATATTGTGTCTTCCTCTTGTTCTTTTCACTTACTTCACTTGCTTTCGAGCATGTGTAATGTGTAATATGTAATATGTAGTGAAACTGATATAATGTGTATATTATACACATGAAAAGTTTGAAGAATCCTCCACTTCTTCTTCTTCCTCTTTCATAATAATTTTCTTGGGTTTATGATATAATATGTTTTCTTCCTTTTTATACCTCCCTTTATACAATAACTATTGTGTTAAAAGTCAACTTTTACATTCTACATATATCTATCTACTATCTATCTACTTCTTGTCTTCGTTGTTTCTATCTTTTGGTATTTTGTATATAGTAACTAACTTTCAGTCAGTATTATATTATTATACTATAATATTATCACGATACATAACACTCATGTAATATACAAAAAGACTTTTATCTTAAAATTTCATCTCCAATCTCTACAGGCACACTGAAAAGTATAATATACACAATTTATATAGATAGATAGATATGAATACATATAAAGTATTCTCTTGTATACGTTTATATTCACAGCTTCAAAAATGGTTCTAATTTAATGTTAAGTACATTTTAAACTTTTATATATAACTTGTACTCGTCAGTTGGTTTCTACGAGATGATGTTGAATGTTGAATGTAAAATATAATATATGCATAAAGTTCAAAAGGCACAAGTACACTCATATACATGTATTGTTAATACTACACCACAAGGAAGTCACTTGCATAATGCTACACATGAGTACACTATAATATTACAGCTACAAAACTTGATAACTCTTTCTTGAGTACATGATGAAAACTTGAATCCTCTAAGCTGTGTGATAATAGTTTCTTAGTGAACACATTATCTGCAATTATGAACAGTATCCTCTATATTCCCTATACACTATGTATACACACACCGACAGGACAAAGTTTCCTTTAATTTTGCACACAGTATGTACAAAATGTAGTGAAAGATGGTGTGTGAAAATTTAATGGGTTTTAATAATTGATTAAAATCTTGGTATGATGACTTCATTACAATATACATCCAAGTTATATTATACTACGTTTCCGTATAAAAACACAGATACAGATACAGAAAATCAAGTTCTTCTTTGTACAATGTACAAAAAGTAATAAACTTGAGATTTTAGCTTGTAAATGAATAATGAATGTCTGGAAAATGGAATCCTGTTTTTTTTCCGTTTTCAGTATAAAATAACATTATTATTTCATATCATATACTTTCTTATATGTACTTCATGATACCCTGCCACTTTTCTGAAGAAATTTATAAAAGTATTTACATTTACAATCTTCAACTTTACAGCTATATACAAAAGAATGTTAAAAGTTTTCAAATTCTAACATGTTGGATGTAAAATAATAAACATGTATTTCAAAAGGTGTAAAACAAAAATAATACAAGTAAAAAAGTATACTATTGATGTTTCAATTTTCAATCCAAAATCCAAATCAATTACACTAAACAAACATTAAAGTGTTGTGTAATTGAATGTGTAGACACAAGTTTTTACTAGTGTTACCTATGTCTAAGAAAAAAAAAGAAAAAAAAGTTGTTTTTGTTTCTTACCTTAATTGTAGATTCTGGTAAATTTAGTTGGGCAGCAAGTTCACACCTTCTTGGTCGTGATACATAGTTTTCTTTGAAAAATTCCTTTTCCAGTCGTCCTAACTGCTCTCTTGTAAATGCCGTTCGATATCTTCGAATTCCTTCATTGTTATTTCCAGACTTGTCAGAATCTGTAATATTAGAAAAGAAGTCAACATAAGTCAACATATTTTCACTGTAAAAATAAAAATAATAATACTTCTTATTATGTATTATTGTTGCTGTCGTGTGTGATGGTAGAAATTCTTTTTCCAAAATAATGAATTACACAAAACGCCTACCATTGTATTCTAGTTCTAGATCACTCATTTTTGTCTTATGATACTTGAAAACTTGGAACATGAATAAATATTGAACACTAAATTTTCAACAGTGAAGAAAAATAAGAAAGGGGAAGACAAGTTGTCTGTTTCTTGCCACTCTATATGTCTCTCTCTCTCTCTCTCACTCGTTCTCTGTTTTCAGTTAGAAACGTGAAAGTCAACTAAACATACTTGACTTTTATCAAATGCCAAAGGTAGTTACAACTAATAATAATAATACTAATATATCGATAACCCATGGCCCTACAAATGATATGATTATTTTATATTACTACCGGACCCTTTTGTATGAGGTATGGTTAGTTATGACTTTTGAGGGAAACGCACAAAGTCCCTCACAAATAATCCTCAAATTTACAATTTTGGTCTTTTGTCTGTTCTAAAAGTTAAGGGACAACAAATATATTATAGGGTGTATAATATAGTATATACTAGTAGTATGTATAATATTCTAAGATAAATGGAGCAACTTTTAACAAGGAAGAAGTTCCTTGATTATAGTAGTAATTCTGTATACATGTATTATCATGTATATCTACAATATGTATATATATACATGCAGGAATAATCTTTTGAGTAACTAAATTTTATTTATTACACATATTTAACGTCCCTCATGTTTATGTTTTGTTTAGAAGAGGAACATAACAAGAACCAACTTTAGACCAACAGACCACAAATTGATATTTATTACGATTATTATTATTATTATTTGGTGTGTGTATACGGTCTAAGGCATAAAATGTGTATCTGTTGTGTATACTCTGCACTTGTAACCAAAAGTCAAGTAGATAGTGTGATAAGGACTATAGAATTTACATTCATTTTGTATATATGATTAGTACAGGATTAGTAACAACATGCTATTATTACTAAATATGTGTATGGCTATCAAATAAAGGCAAATGTCGGTAGTAAGTTCGTTTTGAGAGAGAAGCAGAAAAAGTTACGGCTAATTCTAGCCGGCCGCGCTATTTAGTGCGATATCGCATAGTCTCTCTCTCTCTCTCTTTACACAAAACAGAAAAAAACCATGTGCATGCAGAACAATTTTTTATATAAATTCAATGCTCAGATATGACGTCATTTATGACGTTTCATGGCACGGACAAGTAAATCTATTCAAATTTCAAAGTACAATTTCATA
>JABASP010000753.1:0-41537 GCA_019776565.1 Sminthurinus signatus
TTATTTTGACTCCGATTCTAGTCATAATAAGCCCTTTTTAGCCGGGTGGGGATAGCTAGAGGAATTTCACAATTCGTTCAATTCCTAAAAAGGATAAGAAATATAATGAGGATGTACGGTGTACATTGTACGCGTTACACGTGTGTGTCTACCTTTTCCTGAAAATTCTGTACTGTGTACTGATAATAATCTGTGTGCTGTGTAATGTGTAGGCTTCTGACAACTCGTTCTAAATTCTCAATCTGCTGTATAAATATGCATATTTTTTTTGTCATAAGTCATAACGTGTAATTTGGCCTATACATTTTACATACTCATAAGTATATTCTAATTTCTCATGAAATTTCTGTGAAATATGTATAAACACAAAACACAAACATTAGGGAACTTCTACTGTTGACTGTACGTTGTACGCCGTCTTCTCTTCTTATTAAAAGAAAAAAACTCCTCACAAAAATCAATAACTCGCAAAGAAATTAGATGAACAAATTTGGCCATTGGGATAGACTTTTTTGTATTTGATATTTGATTACATGTGCTTTGATGAAGACGTATCATTATATTACATGTAGTAAGTATTACATAATAATATATCGTGTAGCAGTTGGTTTCCAATCTCTAATATCTTGTAACTTGTTTACATTTTACATACATTATGTAGAATGTAGATCTAGTAAAGGTATAAAATGTGTATAAAATATTTTATAGATTCCTCACCAAATGCGCTCAGCTTGAAGGAGGTAGTCAATGGTTGATTATTTGCATACCTAAACACGAATAAAGAAAAATACAGAATAAATTAGAAAACATACTTGATAATTCATACATGAGCAACAACAATGATCATAATATTTAATAGTAATCTATAACATTGTCCTGATTTCAAGGAAGGAAACATAAATAGATAAAGAAAACAACAACTTACATGGCGGAGCATTTGTACTGTCCGAGATCTTCATTTTGAACTGTACTAAAGAATAAGGTGGACTGTCCTGGTTGATCTCCAGGCAGAATCTCTATCCTGATAACAACCATATACAAAACAAGCATATTATTATCCTCGTAAAAACAGGGGAAGCACATTTATGTAGGCATATGTACATAGCTAGTCGTCTTACTGACAACTTTGCAGATACACGAATATATACGCATTGCTTCTATTCTATTCTATATTCTAGTTCTAGATCTAGTTTTGGGGCAAAAATCTTATCATTTCAACTAACCAATCAAAACATTCAATATTATTATTATTGTATTATTATTTTTATTGAGATATACATTATACATCCACAGGCAGAAAAAAAGAAACAAAGAAAAAACCTTTGACTATAGTCTAACTTTCTAGATTATAAAAAAATACACATATATATAGTCTATAGTCTATGCATAACGTATATTATACATATATATCAAAAATATCTAAAGGTGCATTTCTAAACATCTATGTACAGATAGATTCCAGACTCTAGAATATAGAGTCTAGACAAGGAGAAAGCCTGTGGTTTCTCCCACACAAACTATGGATTATTATTATTATTTAAAAGTATCAAGTCACTAGTACATGGAAGGACATGCACTTAATGTGAAAATATGATAGAAAAAAAACAGTTTCAGGTTCAGAGATCAAGAACTTGTGTTCTCTATTTTGTATTTGTATTTAGTATAGTAAATTATGTAGAAAAGTTGTACAGGAAAACTTTCACTTTTTCACCCTCATTTTTTCTATCATACTTTCACAAGTATAACATTTGTCTACTACATTTGTCCAAGTATCTAGACATATGCATGTACATAACATGTATATTATAGTATACAAAGTTTTATCAAGATTATTATATTATTGTATTGCTCAGTAAACCATAAAATATTGTATTTTCTAGAAAGAAAAGAAAAATACTACAAATATCTACAATATACGCTTTCAATTCATTCACATCCACATGACCAGTCAAAGTCAACGAGTCTAGGGTCTACAGTCGAGAGTCAACCAAATTGTATTTTGTATTTTGTTTTTCTTTGGTCAACTCAAATTCAAACATTTCCCATTTATCAACTTTTTTGTTCACTCTACACTCTACCAATATTATTATTATTCTTAGTAAGTACTACGATTTTTCATCACTTGTAAATACACTAGAACACTACAAAAGAACAAGGAACAAGTATAAGAATTTTGTTTTTATTATTTATACCACATTTGTTCGTGCAGAATCATTCGCTCAATATTCAATATCAATATTATCAATCATGAACCATGAATCACTCACAAACTACTTGATAAAAAAATGAATAGGGCACTACAAAACTATGCATTTATTATCAGCACAGTATTGTTTTTCTTTTTTTGTAGTGTTTCCTTCATTCAAAAATCTACTCTAAAAATTCTAAACAAATTCTCCATACTCCAGACATTTAGATAAATTCAATATTTACAACTTACACTCTGTAGAACATTGAATGCAACACACCAGTCAAATTCTATAGTTTCTACTTTATTTACAACATTAATAATAATAGTTCAGCCGTGTTGTAAAAAAATATCATGTATGTATACATTTTTCAAAA
This sequence comes from Sminthurinus signatus, assembly GCA_019776565.1. Lineage (NCBI taxonomy): Eukaryota > Metazoa > Arthropoda > Collembola > Symphypleona > Katiannidae > Sminthurinus > Sminthurinus signatus. The sequence goes on from JABASP010000753.1 coordinate 2,566, forward strand.
TATTGTAGTTTGTGTTTAAAACATTATTTATCGTGTAAATAGTAAATATGAAATGAAGCTTAATTGTGATGTGTGTAATTATTGAGGCTGGTGGTGAAAATGCGTGATGTAGTAAATGCTTATGACCAGAAAGCTAAATACTAAATACACATTTATCTATATTTATTTATGATGCACCAGTCATTCACATACATACACACTGTATGCTGCCCATTGTTCACATTTAAATACTATGTATAAACACCGAATCAGGCATGTTGAACTATTTATTTATGCTGCTAAGCATTGTTATTTAATATCAGCATAACAGGGTGAAATCGAGGGAATTTTGTAAAAAAAAGAAAAGAAAACTTGAATCCATTTTGGATTTTTTTTTTCATAAATCATAAAAACATAACTGCAGCAAAACACTCACTGTTGATTGAGCATTTATTGAAATTGAGATGCAATTGCATCTAAAATCTAAATTCTAAATATTATGCTGTGTATTAGGCGGGGAAAACATGTAAAATGTCAAATGTGTTGGTATTAAAAAAAAAAATGCTTGAGGTCAATTCAATCAAGAAAAGAAAATCAAATATTATTATAATTATTATAAAAGTTGTGTAAGTGTCAATAATGAATAGTCAATAATACGGCTCAATTTTAAAAGGTAAATAAAAACTCAAAAAAAAAAAAAAAACGAGAAACAACAACACCAAATATTATTAATCAAACATTCACTCCCAAGTAAAGTTTTTACAAAAAAAAATAACAATAATAGTAGTATTTAATAATAATCACATTAAAAATACCAACAACAATTACCTCGCCTCTTCTTCGTATCCTTCACTTGTGTGGATTCACAAAGAATAGAAAACAAGGAAAAGAATTTCATTTAATCGTTCGGGTAAAAATGAATAATATGTAATGGAAATTATTATTATTATTATTACAATTATTATATTCATTATAGTTCTGCTACATCGTTTATAATTTATAATTCAACATTTTTCTAATAGAGTAGTCAAAATCAGGAGACGTGAAACTGGAAAACTATTAACTAGTTTTTTTTTACTTGTTGTCGGCTTCTACATAAACGAGAATGATGAATATTGAATAATCGCATTCAAATTTACTTGCATAATATAAATCTTAATAAATGTAGTCAATGCAAATAAACTGTAGAGTTGCATTTTTTCCTATAAATACTTGAACAATAATTTCTCTTGCTTCATTTCCAACTTCCAACCTTTTTTCAACAGAGCCGCAGTAAATGAACTGGTTTTGAGCTTATAATTACGAGTGAAATCCTATAATATGACCTAAAAAACTGGATTTCGTAACGCATTTTCCATTTACCTTTTATGTCTTAATAACTCATTCATTAATGTGTGAACATGATAAAGATTATTGATTCAAATTTAAAATGAGGTATTCAATTGATTTTGAAGGTCAAAATTATTTAGTGAAATTCACGACATAATATACGAAATGTACCAGAATGTCTGAAAATAGCAAGTATCAAGTATCAAGTCGTGCTTGAGCAAGTAGAAATGAGCATAATCATTATAATTTTGAAGAAATTTCATGACAAAAATTGAAATAGTAGGAGTAAAAAAATGCACAAGCACGAAAAAATTTCATTGCATATATTTAGTCGAATAACGGATAACCCCAACCTGGATTTTTCACTGGATACTATTTTTGTGCAATATTGCATATATGATTCACATCATAATATTTAAATAGATACCGTACTCAAGTATTCTAAGAAATGCTGTTTAACTTGAATCATCGTTCAAAAGTACAATTATTATTGATATAATGTAAAAAAAGTACTGAAAATATTAAAAAGAGGAAAAATAGAAAAAAGGTGTACATAGTTTCATTACACAAAAGAAGTAAAATTCAAAGTACAATAAATTCAGAATGTAATACAATTCTTTAGCTCATTTTAAAAATGTAGTGTATGAAAAAGAGAAAATGCCAAGAAAAGTTTTTAAAGTCTTTAAACGTAATGGTAAACTTTTATGTATTAGCTCAGACTTGAAAATGCTTAGTATTATGATTTTCTTCGAGAGAGGAATAGAAATTCTTCAAATTTGAAATTTACCTGCTCTGTGGTGAAGGTTCAATCGGTCTATTGTCAGGATACCACCATCTCATCTCTGTCAGCCTCTCGGGTACTTCCACATGTCCAGAACATGTAAATCTACAAGATTTAGATAAGTTGTCATGAATTAATCAATTATAAAAATAATTAATAACAAAAAAAGAACATGTTCATTAGCATTATTTAACATTTAGCAAGTTTTTATCTTTTACTTACACACTCGGCTCTCCGAGGGCCACACGATGAATTCCATTTGGTGATGCTGGGATGATTTCTAAATAATTGTCTTCTCCTAATACTCCGTGAACTGTAAAGATAAAAAATAGAAAAAAATCATTATTATTATTGTCATTGTTGTAAAATATACACATATACATATTAAACCTTAAACGTACACTATCGACTATGAACTATCGAGTAAATCAGTATAAGAAAAGTTTCCCCTATTCCATATTCTCTATTCATATTTTCTGTCAAATGTCAATTCGACCAATCGAGATAAATCATATCAATTTTCTTCAATGTCATATAAATATAAAATGCGTAACCAGTAACCAGTAACAGTAACCACACACGTTTTATTACATTATATTATATGGCCTCAATCCTCACTCCTCACTCACACACTTTACGCACATGTAAAAATAACTATGTACAAAATGCATACCTACTACAAATTTTGTATTTTTATCAGTACTTTCATTCATTCGTTCAAGTGAACCCTCTGATTGCTCGATTCTGATTCTGATTCTGTGATTCTGATTGTGGTTTTAGATTGAGATTCGCCCTCTCTCAGTATATCTCCTACTTTTATCATATCGTAAGAATGGATAGATCCAAACTACGGCAATAAAGCTTTGAATTGTCAAAGAAAAATCGAGTAAATCTATATTTGCGGACCAAAAGGACCAACAGTAAAAGTCCGGTCCAAAATCCAAAACACCAACAACAGAAGCTGAAACGAACGAATCCCCTTTTCCTTCCATGTCTCACATGTTTCATACTTCATACTCCATACAATACACACATGACTAAGTCTTACGTACGAGATATATATTTTTTCTTTTTTCCCTCATACTTTATCATGGTAATACATCAAACAAGTCTCACCCCGAACTGTAATGTAATGTCCGTATTCCGTATTACCATCCTAGTTCGTAGTTTGTAGGTACGTGTGTCTGGGTATATTTCTAAGATGAATCTAGACAAATATTTTTTATGCTCCTTGCACTTTCTACTTTCTAAACTGTACACTGTACACTCTAGACTCACACTGTCACAGAAAAATAATATAGATACAGAGAGAATGAAATAAAAGAAGAAGAAGAAGAAAAAGAAGAGGGTGCACACATTTACATTATACGCTTTGCGCCTACCCCATCTTCCATCAAGTATGCAGTATGTACTGTGTACTGTGTACTTAGAAAAAAAACACATCAGTCACATGCATATTATGTATTATGTGTGTTGCATTTCATTTTCATGTTTGCCTGTTGTCTGTTTGTCCTCTCGGTTTAAATGTAATGTATCTTCATCTTAATACATTATGGAAAATGGAGAATGGAGACTGGAGGATGGAAAAAAAGGAAGATTCCACTCTTTCTTTTCTGTCTTTTCTTTCCTCTCTGTTTCAAATCCCATACATAACTTAACACGGTAAGAGCATTCGGTTCAGAGTAAACACAAAGAGGCACATTGTCAACAAATACTCTTGTATTCTTTATGCCCGTTTATTCCCGAGTTCCCGAATCGGACTTTTCTATTCTATATTCTAGATGCTAGAAGTTACATGTTGGATTCTGGATATATACACTTACTGTTGCACACACAGAAACAGAAACAGAAAGGCAGAGAGACATTGGCATTGGCATTGGAAATTCGAATTTAGAGTGACAAGAGTATACTATTATTCCCAAGATGATACTTTCAATTCTAGATTCTAGATTTTCCTCCTCTTTTTCCTTTTTTTGTCTCCTCTCTATTTCTTTATTCTTTTTCTTATTTTGGTTCTAGCTCTGCATTGTAGCTCTGTATACTGTTCCAGGAAGAGAAAGTCAAAACTAGGAGGAAAAATGAAAGAATACGCAAATAGATGTGTATGTACCATTTTCAGTTTTGATACTGTTGCTCCATGGACTTGGAATTTGAAATATATTTATATGAATAAATCCCTTTCATTCCTTTCCCAAATACAGTAAAAAGTAAAAGTAAGTGAAAGTAAACGAAAGATAAAAGATCTCTTATATCTTGCTTTGCTTTTTACTTTTAAGCTTGTACTTTTGAGTTTGGAGTTTGGAACTTGGACTTTGTATTTCTACTAAAACATGGCATCAAGAACATGCAGCGTAAGACAACCTGCTCCTTCAGCTTTCAACCTCCAACATTCAAAATTTAGATCTAGAAAATCTAATACATTATACCACGTGAATATTTCACATCCAAATTTCAGAAAAAAAAGAAGAAATGAAAAACAAAAACAGGAAAAATATGTGAAGGAAATACCTAGTATCTGGATTTATCTGATGATTTCATTTTATTTCTCAGTGAAAATTGAAATACAGGACAAACAGCAAATAGCAAATACCAAATATACAAGTAACAGCTACAAAAGTGAAACGTATAATTTGGAATTTGGGATGTAGAAATATAAAAAAATTACTGAGAGTTAATTTCATTAATGAAGTTTTTTTCATAGGAGAATCGAGGCTGGAGAATAGAGAATGCTGAATCTCACACTTTCCCTCGTTCCTTGTTTCTTTGTTTCTTTCCATTTCTGTAGACTGTGTCTACGTCTGTATCTGTATTTCTCCAATTTTTTTCCTTTCCCTCTCTCCTGCCAATTTACATAGAAAGAGCGTCGCTTGCAAATTGGATTCTTTTTATTAGCAGAGTTTAGTATGTACTTGCAATGATTTTATGGATGTACATTCTACATTGTACATTCTGAATTCTGAATTCAGAAGACTATGCCTTTTCTATAGAATATAGAATGAAACGATGATGATGATGAGGATGTTGTATTACGACATGGGATTTTTCACCCTCCCATCACATGAATAAAAAATACCTCTATACTCCATACTCTTTATACTTCATACTGTCTGATATCCACTATCCACTGTAGATTCTAGATACCTAGAACCTCTCATCTCTCCATCCGTGTGTAATGGATATTCACAAATTATGACACGAGAGACTTGATAACATAAAGACAATAACAAATAATTTTGTTCCCTTTGATGTTTTGATGTCTCATCTATCTATTTATATTCATCATGTACTTTTCCTCTCTCTTTCTCTAGTTTTCCTTTCACCTCAGTTCTCTAGTTCTCCAGTTCTCCAGTCACAAGCCGCTTCTCATTCCGTTCCATTTTCCATTCCCATTTCTCAGTTTACAAATACGTTGTAAATTGTAAATTGTAACCGTATAATTTTTGTATCCTTAATTTAGGTATTCTGTTTTCTGGAAACTAGTAATTTTATTACAAGTTTTGAGATTTTTTTTACGGTGAAACCGGGAACCGGGAAACATAAAAATTGAAATCATATCATGCGTTTTGTATACTATATTTTCTATATTTTGTATTTTATACTAATGCTGATATTTACATAGTCTTTGCATCGACATTTGTATATAAATGTATCTATAGAGAAAAAGTATGAGGTATCTAGAAACTAGATAGCAGATATAGAATATATACAGATATATACATTTGTTTGAGCAGAGTTCTCAGTTCTCAGTGGAAAAGGAAGGAATTATTGATTTAGCTAAAAGCTAAAAGTGCAGTCAACGTCGAAGTTGAAGGCAAAGTGGAAGTCGACAGTAAGCTGAAGGTTGACATACACAGAGGACACAGAGGACACAAAGGCATGACGAGATGTCTGAATTTATGTGGGTACAACATACGAACATGAGATACAGTTGACTTCTTAAATCTGTCCATATGCCATCTAATATCAAATGAATCTAGTACATATATTACATCATTTTATATTGTCCCTGTATACAGAAATACACATATGTAACATGTAATATGTACTTTTTACTTTACACAGTGTAATAATACTGAAGACTGAAGAGCATCAAATGTAGCACATAACGTATTGAGGATGTCACTTCCACTTGAAGACTATCAGCTGCTGTCAAGCAAGACGATAAGGAAATCAAGTTGAAGATTAACCCTTGACAAACATCTGATAGAACATAACTTTGTACACATGTAACCATGAAAAATCAGAGTAGGCCTTTTTTTTCTTTTTTTCTTCTTCTTATACTTTTCATATTTTTCTTCTATCTCTCTCTCATCATAACCGTACAATTTACTTTTTGACAAGAGTTCCTGCACACTTTCTCTCTTTGACTTGACTAATCTTCTTTTTATTCTTTTTTTTATTCTAGAACCTAAAATCTAGAATCTAAAATCTAGAATACACAAGTTTCTTCAGGTTTAAGGTATTATTAGGATAATAAGTCTCTGTATACAAAAAAAAGAAAATCACTTTTTTACTTCTTACTTCTTACACTTACAAAAGTCAGAATGTCAAAAAAGTAAAAAAAAAAAAAAAGGTTATGTCCTTTCTTTGAAAATGATTACATCATATTCATGACTCCTATAGAAAATAGAGAATAGTGAATAAGTTCACTCGATTCTCGATTCATAACAAAATTTGACTATTATCTTTTTGAATACCAATTTTGTCTCCATCTTCTGCAATTCATTTCCTTTTCTTTTCTTACATAATAATACATTATACATTATATTATTATACGACAAAGATGACGATAATAATAATAAGTTCAAATAGCTCGTGTTTGTACAACTTCCAGGTACACACATAACACATACACACATATTACATAGTCATTCATAGTTCATAGTACACAGAGGTTTTTATGACACATGAATGATTAGATAGTCACTTATATGATAAAAATAAGCATCAGACTCCAGACTCTAGACACAACTATACATAAAACACCATAGTTTGTATTTGGTATATGACGAATGAGGAGCTTTTCAAGTTTGAACAAGTCACAAAAGTGCTCATAGAGATAATTCAAATTTTTCTGCTTCAGCAACGTTTTGTACATTGTAACTAGAGAGGGAAGAAAAAATATTATATTTCAACTTGGCCCAACTTGAGACTTGAGACTTGAGAATGTAAACATGAATGTAGACGATTTATATTGTATAATAATATTTGATGTACGGTATAATTTTGTATATATGTACATGTACAAGCTCTTTTAATATTAATATTAACACTACTAATACTAATAATATGGCTTCGGAAATCACTGTACAAATGACAAAGTCAAACATGAGGATTCTCAATTCTCCACTGTCGTTTGTACAGCATAAAGTATACAGTATAAAGTGTACAGGTACATTCATTACATATTATTTACATATTACATATATACAGTGTGCACATAGATGAAATCCAATCCCAAATTTGAGCTGTATACACAAAGGAGATTAACTTTTTAGTCAGTCCACTGACTCATGAACAGCTAACGAATAAAGAGTAACGAGGAACAAGGAACCAACTATTCCAAACCTATTTACTTTCTCTCCATGTACCTTTTTATAGGTGTATAAAATAAATATTGGAATATAATGGGAATTGCATATCTCATATCTAAATACTAAATATCTTGGATATATTACCTGCATTCTCAATCCTCAATTCTCAATCTTGTGTACACAGGACAATTTTCAAAGTTACATAACTTTTCCCAAAGTTTACATGAAATGCTATGGAGTTTTGTGTTTTGTGTGCACACAATATGTATGATTTGTCTGTGTATACTTTATTATGCACATTTCAACTTTCAACCACGATCTACCTCTATAATACAAATTGAAAATTTTGAGAGTGTTTGTATTTGTGTTTGTGTGCCTTGAGTCTAGAGCCTTGAGCTTTGAATCTTGTGTAAACACCAGGTTTAACTTTCCTCGTGAAATTAGAGCTATAGAACAAGTCACAAGTCACAATTGTGTAATTCGTAATGTGTAAAGTAAATTGTAAATGTATCTAGAAATCCCAGTCAAGAGAAATGAAGCTTGAAAGCATATGAATATATTATAATTCATAGAATGAGTGATAATATTCAAAAACTTTTCCGTCATCCTTCATTCACAAGTCATTTTAAATCCAATATCCAATTATCACTGACGTTCCTACAATTTCCACCATGAATAAAAGAACGAGAAATGAAACATTTACTGTAAAAAGTACAAGCAAAGTCTATAGGTATTTATTGTGTCATTTTCTCTGTGCTTCAAAATCCGAAATCCGAAATTCAAATCCAATGAAGCAGCTGTGAAGCAGTAATACCTTTTCTTTCCTTTCAAAGTCTCAAGTCCGACAGTTTCACAATATTTAAAAAGTGTACATTGTAGAATAAATAGGAAATAAAAACACCATTTTCGGATTTGTATTTTAACTACACTCTCCAGACTCCAAACTGCAGACTGCAACCGGATCTGATACAAGATGCAAGATTTTATTTTCAGAAAAGAATGAAAAGTAGATAAAACTTGAAGCTTCAAGGCTTAAAAAAATGATATTACCATAATTTGGAATTTTAAATTCATATCATCTTTAGCTCTGGAGACTAGATACTAGATACTAGCTTCTTTCGACTTTGCAACTAAACGACTAAATACAATACAAACGCGTGTGGGTTTTACTACTGCTTACTCCTTTTTTTATCTGTGGACAATGTCTTCTAAATGTATCCTACATTGTGAAACAGCTTAGCTCGTTTCTTTTCTTATCTCATGTCTTGAAAATATACGTAGTAGCTGCATTCAGAGCATAACTTGAGGATAGTGTACAAGTATGTAGGACTAACGGAAATTTCATTTTACATCATTATTACTCCTGCTACATCCGTTTTTATCCTCCACATTATATATTATACATGATCAGTAGATTTTGAGTTTTGAGCGCATTCAAAATTCAAAGGATATTGATCCAATACATATTTCATTTCTTGACTAAAAAGATGAAAGAACAAACTTTATAAAGGATCCATATAAAATATAAATCAGTTATGGTGATAATAATAATCATCATGATAATAATAATGGTGATTTCATTGAATCGGCTTTAAGACGAGAGCATAATGCTCAAAATCTATTTCAAATCTACTTTATACTTAAAAATATATAGATATTAGATACAGTACAAAGTATAAGTACAGAGTAGAAATCCTGTAAAGTATTAGTTTGAAATGATTTCCTTTAGACTTGAGACTTGAGACAGGTTCCTACGATTGGGAAAATAATAACAACAATAATAATAGGAATAAGGCGAGCCTACACCTACTCACAATACAAATACAAATACAAATAATAATAATATGCTTATTTAATACCTTTTAGAAAGGAAAAAGGTACATGTATTTTTTATTTTGGATTTTGAATATATGTAATAAATCCCAAATATGTACACATGGTATTGAACATTGACCATCAATGATCATTGACAAAAACTTAAGTAGCAATTTAAAAGAGATTTCCTCCTTATTTTTCTATTACATCTCAAATTCAAATCTTAACAAGTTTGCGGTTGCTCCTGGCTCCTTATTTCTAAATTTCCTACCCAATCATTTCAATCCTCTATACTCAAATCTCAATACTCAATATCATAAAATAAAATAAAATACAACACAAAACATATATTACATGTATTATGTTTGATGTTTGATATTTGATAATCCCATTGATTGAAATCCCCATTCTTCAAGGTAAATAGTAAATACAATTACAATTACAATGAGGATGATCACCGTTCTCCAATGGAAATTGGAAAGATACTTCCATGAAAAGGAGATTTGGATTGTGGATTCTACCAAATAATTAAGTTTGGTCTTTTCTAACGCTATAATTTTCTTTAAACTGAACGGATAGATGTGGAAATGGAAGGAGGAGGGAATTGGCCTTTTGAAGGTATATTGTACCTTTTACATTATACGTTCATAGACTATAAGGATAAGGATTTTCCGTACAGTGTAAATACGCTGTATTTACAATGTATAATGTATAGTTTCAGGAAATGAAAGGTAAAAACTCCTCGTAAAATTATAGGTTAGCAGTGATAGTGATTCGTAGAAAAAGGGAAAAAACAGAGTTTGTTTTTTCTACCTCAAACCTCTTTTGACTTTGGGTTCTACATTTTTTATTGCTGCTTTTGGAAGGAACGTACGTAATACGTGTAACAAGCATTAGAAAAAGGAGACGGATTAGGGATAGTGGAATTTCAAGAAGCTATATCAAAATCATTGGCCCACAACCTTCAATCTATAAGTCTATGTCAGATGTGTACAATTTATACATGTATCTGCTAAATGAGAATGCGAATGGAGTTCTATCTCTATCTCTATAATAAATAATAATATGTATCCAGTATCCAGTATAACATGTATAGTATATGGAACTTTGAATTACAACCAACTCGTCGCTTTTTCTGCCAGTCTCTGAATATGTCTCTGACTCTGACTCTGTTTCGAGTTGTTCAGTCTCAATTCTCAATTCTCCAGTGAACCGAAAGGTGAAGGACCTACAGAGAAATCACGAGAGAGCGAGAGAGAGAGAGAAAGCGAATGAACCAGAACTAGAACCAAAAGTAGAGTCAAAGCCAAAACCAGAGTATGAATGAGACAGAGACAGAGAGAGAGGAAGGAAAATAAAAAGGAAATCAATAATAATGTCGCATCTAAAAACTACCATCAACTATCACATTCAAGTTTACACGTTCTGTCTACTGTCTACTGTGTGTTGTGGATATACTTGGGTTTTCGGTTTAGGTGCGTGCAATATGGAACAGAGATATAAACCCTGTACAATGTACCCGTGCATAAATATTTCGGAACCAAGTCTACTTTCTATTTTCTATACACATCTTTTTTCCTGATTCTGTTTTTTATATCATATTATTATATTGCACACTTTTTTGCTCCAGATAGTCAAAAACATTCCCATTCACAATCCCAGTTTTCCCAGTTCTCTAGCTCGCTGTCCTATACTGTTGAAGCTAAAGTTGTCATCGTCATTGTCATCGCCATAGTCATTTTTTCTTTTTCTCTTGTTTTTTATTGTACTGCATATTGTATTCGTAATATGCATAAATTACCCGAGGAATTTTCCTCAGTTTTCTCTTTTACTCCTACTTGTTCATTTGCGTAAATATTCACTTTTACTTTTACTTTCACGTTTATTTTCATTTTCATATTCATTTTCACATGTGCCATGTGTTCCTTGTTCCCTGTGCGAGTACTTAAAACTCCCAAGAACGATTCACGCATTTTTTCTCACACTTCCATAATCAAATTCGTATTCATATTCATATTCATGCAAACTGGAGGAGTCATACAATATACAATATACAACATACACGTATCATTATAATATAAACAGGCCAACCATTTCACGGCTCACGGATATTTTCTATCATATGGTTTTCCCATTCTACATTCTACACACGTGTACATCTACGTCCAAAAAAAAATTTTACTATCCATTTACTACCATTTTGCTCGTATTTTCGTATTTCCAAAATAGCAAACGGGAATAAGAAAAGAGTTTATAGTTTATAGAGTATTTATAATAAAAAGATGGTTTGATTGTTCATAACACATCATACACGGAGCACACGCGTTCACACCCTGTCGACCTTCGATATACAACGCACAATGAAGAGCATATCTATTCTCTATACAATCCACGCTGAACCTTTATGATGTAAACAGAAAGGCATTATTCTTTTCTTTCTCTCTTCTCCTCTGTTCTTTCCAACTTGTTCCATAACTTTCACTTTTCGGAAAGTGTGAGAAAGGAGAAAAATGGAAAGAGTACACCGTACACCGTACACAGTGCAGCGTACAGGGGAAAATAATAACATAACTTTTTTACTTTAATTCACTTTCCATGTCATGAAATATCGAGTGAGGAGAGTCAAGAAGGAGAAGAGTTGCTCAGGCCAAATACAAATAGAAATACAAGTACAAGTACACACCAAAGCCAAGTCAGATCAGGCCAAGTCAGATCCGACTATTTTTAGTAGTAGTAGAGCCTCGACATTGGTTGGCTGGACCCGGCCTAAACCTTGTAAAAGTCAGGAAAAGAAAGAGAGTCCACAGTCCGCACTTGTCATCTATCTATCTACTTTCAACTCTTTCCTCCACTCCACTCTACACTCTACACTACAAACTAAAATGCAAGCTACAGTTTCCAGCTCCAAGTCTTTGGTCTCTAGACTCAAGTCTCTCAAAACCCGATCAATTCTTTATCTAAATAAAACTTTCACACAAACCCAAACCACACACACACTTACATTTACTCTCACTCTCTCCTTCTTTACTTTTACTTCTACTTCAACTTGAACATTGACGAGATTTACGAGCCAAAGTTTTCACAAGGAGTTTTTTCCCCTTCTCATTTTTTCCCTATTCTCGATTCTCGATTTTCTCTTTACTTTCTTTTCTTTTCTTCTAGAGCTCTGTGTGAATTTTCTAATAGTTCATATTAGATTGGACTGAATTGAATGGAGCGGAGATACGATTCCATTTTTTTGTAATTATAAAAACCTCCAGAGTCTAGACTCTAGAGAAACTCATTTCCAACAACCATTGTAATTAATCAAGTTTTCCATGTTCCATCTAATGAGTTTATTAATATAAAAGCCTGCTACTCACGAAATCACGTTAACAAACTTAACTAAAAACTAGATAGTATTATAGTATTTTGAACCATTTGGTGGAATAAGGTCATGGGTCAATTGTCAACAGAGCTTATCTAAGTATCTGAATATGCTTCATGTTTCATGTCACGATTCCAGATTATGGTAATGACACTCATTCACTTCTAGTGCATCGTTCATACAGTAATGACAGTAAAACTGAGTTCTTGGTTGTTGAAAGTTGAAAGGCTCGCCTCGTCTTTACATAGTCTAAATTCTAAATTCTAAATGTACCCTCCCATGAAACCAAAAACCAAATCAGAGTCAGAATAAGAATAAGAACAGGAGGCCATCAAATCCAAATCCAAATCCAAGTCCAAAATCCTCCTCCGAATCTGAAACAACTGTCAGAACCGGAAGGGTAAAACCGTGTAGTCATGCAGAAAAATCAACAGTTCGGAAAGTATAAAGTATACCGTCAGAAGAAAAGTTATCAGTTATCCCAAGAACAGAGAACAGAGAACAAGGACCAACACAGCATATCAAATCAAATCAAATTAAATTATACAATATTACAAGCTACACTCAAGACTCAAGACTCCAGATTCATAATAAGTAATACGTAATACAGTATGATCCATTATCCTTACTCTTATCATTATGTATTTTAAGCGTAAAAGTCCATCGCCCGCATAAAACATACACCTCGGGCAATGTATTATACATGTGCTTTTTGTCTCGTCACTAGTCACAGGAGAATCAGGAATAGACAATGAAGACATTCAAAAGAAAAGCAAAGGGGGGAAAAGAAGGAAGAGGAAAGGTTTTTACTACGGAATACTGAATACAGAATACATGTAATATATTTACTATGAGCTCAATTTAGTTTTTATACAGTTAAAGACAAGGTTTGGAATTACAGTGCACAGGAAGCCGTAGCAACTACAACTACAACTGCATTTAGCTGTGTATCTTTTTTGTTTTTCTAGAGAAAAGTGTAAGATCAAGCCCATTTATACCATATACAATGTACCATGTACCATGTACTTTGTACATGAGACATGAGACACGAGTTAAAATGAAATTGAGAGGTATCATCTTGATAATGGCCCTAGCTTGTTGTTGTTTCTCCAACTTGTATGTATTTTAGATAGTTTTGTTCACAGTTTTGTACGGGGGATGAAAAATACATGTATCTTTGTACAAAAGTATAAAATGGAAGAGGACACAAAAAGTGATAGTGATAGTGTTTGAAATAGAGAGATGGGGGATGGAGAAAGAAAAACAAGGGCGAAAACAATGAAAATGGAATTTGACAAATAGAACTAATTCGATCCGTTATTTCCCGTAATAGATCCTTAAGCAACATCCAACATCCATAGATATTTGATAAAGTGAGTTTGAGGAGGAAGAGGAGGAAGAGGAGGAGGAGAAACAAGATCATTCCAATTGGAATTGTAGTTGGAATTGGAACGAGGCTCTGTATTTCTCAATCTGACTGTGGACTGTGGACTGTAGCTTTACTTTTGGCTCTAGTTTTGGTTTTGGTTCTGCCTCTAGTTCGGCTTTTGTCTCAGTCTCACGTTCGGTTTGATAAGCTCTTAAAGGCTCCCCTTCACAAGATTTCTTCCTCTTCAACTTGACTTTGGGGTTCTTTCTTTCTTTCTTTCTTTATACTTTATACTTTCTCCCTTTCATTCTCTCTTAGTTTTCTCCCTTTTCTTCACAGTCTTTAGACATTAAGTATCTACACAAAAGCTAGAGAAAAACTACACAGAAAATTAGACAGAAAAAAAAGAGAAAGGAGAATCTCAAACAGTCCGAGTCAGCTTCAGAACTGAGAACCAGAACCAGAGTTAGAATCAGAATCAAAAGCATGATAAAACCCAAACACGCACGCACATTATCATCCAAGTAAATGGCAAATAGTGTCCAACGGATCTCTCTCTCTCTTTCTTTCTCTGTGTGCTCTCCACTTTCCATGTCTCAAGTCTCTAGTCTCTAGACTCAAGATTACTCGGTGACTGCAGTTTGCAGTCTGGAGTGAACAAAGCCTGTGTGACAGATACAAGAAGAAGAACATGAAGGAAGAAGCTTGGAGTTTTGGCTTTATCACAGCAGTCAGACAGACACAATAGAGATACATACAACACGTAATAACAGGAATCCGAATCCGAGTCCGAATCCGCGTATGAATACCGCCATCCATTATGTGTTTCTCTTTTCTTTCTCTCGGGCTATAGTACCGCAGTTGAATACTGCCCACATCAACTGTTGGAGTTGTTGGAGATGGAGATGGAGATCAGAGCAGACCAGACCAGAGGCAGAATCCACCAGAAGATGAATCTAAATCTATTGATAGTGGATGATGATTCTCCTGCAGTCAAGTTTCCAGTTCAAGTTCAGTTTGTATAGCTATCCATTGTAACGTAAAATAAACAACTGGAGGCTCCTTCATTCTCCATTTTCCATGTGGACAATGTACATTGTACATATTATGTACATGTGTAATATGTATGCATCTAAACGATGACTCAGGGATTCATCTCGTCTCGCTCTACCACCACACATATTCACTCACTCACTCTTCACTCCTTCCCTTTTCTTTCTTTGAGTCGTCAGTCTAATCGGAATCCTCAGTCTCCGTTTTATCCTCACCAACAGCCAATATCATACCAAAACATACACGGAGAACCCAGGGAAAGTGAAGAGTGAGAGCTTTTACAACCTCCAACTCCCAACTTTAAATCCAATTGAACGGGCTGACGGACGTGAAAAGGGTCAAACAATCTATCCATCTATCTACACAGTACACAGTACAATATCAAATATAAAGCAATGGACAATGCACAATGCACAATACTTCAATTCATTTCTTATTACAGACGTTTCTTTTCTTTACTCTTCTACTCCATCTCCATTTTTCTTAGGTTATTCTCTCTCTCTCTGGGTTTCTCTAGTACAAACACAAATACAAATACAAATATACTCACATTTACAATGTGTTTTCCAGTTCTATTTCTGTTTGTATACTTGTTCTGATATTCGTTATTTGTTATTTGTTCTGGTGAATCAATATCAGAGAATAAATGGGAAAAGCCAAAGGAGATGTGGACATTGTCTGTATCTGTATCTGTGTATTTGTACTTACTCGTGCACAGTGTACAGTGTACAGATCCAGATACCTCTGCTGCTCTCTGGTTACTGGTCACTCTCTGGTTTTTCTTATCCAATGTAATCGAACATTAAATACAATAAAAATAAAATCCAGCAAATCTCTGACATGTAAAAAAACATTCTACATTCTACATCTTGTATTTTGTATTTTATTTTGTATTCTACACTCGAGCCTAACTACATTATACATTATACTCACATTTTATATTCCCTACCCATTTATTTATTTATTTATTTATTACCATGTTCAATGTTCACTGTTCAATCTGTTGTCGCTTGTGTGTGTTCCTTAAATAATCGCACAACTACTGGGAATACAAAGAGCTCTTTTTCACTTAGCACAGTTTCAATGTCATTCCTTCATCCAACAAGATTATACATCGGAATCGATCCAATACATGTGATACATTTACAATGTACAAGGTATTAAAACTGTTTCAGATGCTCAGATGTATTCAAGTGATACATAATAATATTACACATTACACATTACGTGTAATAAATAATACAGGAAGGGAGATGGATTTTAGATTTTGGATTTTAGAGAGCAGTCAAAGTATATAATATAATATAATACACTATAGTATTTCGACGGATTCTACAGCTGTTATACTTTAATACTTTATAATATTACTGCGTGTAATAAAAGTATCAAGTACAATGTACAATGCACAGACAGTAGACAGTAGATAGTACGTGTTAGTACTTGTAAATGGAGGAGAAAAAGGTGTTTTCTTCAATACCTAATGCCATTATTATATGGTGGATGGAGTTGATGGAGTTGATGGCTGATGGAATGAGTACTGTCGAACTTATCGATGGCTCTACTGATAAATCTTATTACCTCATCCATCACACGTCACACGTTTCACTTTCCACTGTCTTTTTCTTCTTCTCTCTTACAGCTCCATTTTGGCTTCTTATTTAATCCACCTCATAAAATTGAGCCTCAAACTCCAAAACGAGTGATAAAATACATAAATTCCTTTATCAATAGAACACCTTTTCATTCTTCATTGAATGTATCTATAATAATAGTAATAATAATAATATCCTTTACAATGTGTCTGATGCATACTTTATCCTTTGCTTTTAGTATGGTATTTTATTCAATGTAGCTATAATATTTAATACTACATGTGTGCTTTATTTTTATAGTTCAAGACAGTACCATACAAAAGACACAAGACACTTAACAAAGAACAAAATACATGACATTCACATATTTTCGACTACATGATATTTTAGTTTTTCTTTCTGTTTCTGTACTGTGACTCACAAAGTATTTTATAAGTATATAAATACCGTTTTAATCTGTCAATTTTCTACGGAGGTTTAAAATATTTATAGTATAATCCAGACTAATGATTAAATCAGCTAAAGAACCTTCTTTTGAAAGTTTGAAATGATTATTACATAGCTTTATAGCTTTAGAGCATCAAACTGATGGAAACTGATGCTTTTTAGTTTTTTATACTGTGGACTATGATGTCAAGTACGAATAAAACATGGATTGAAAAACGAAGGATGATGAATGATGATTAATAAATTATTAGAAATAATAATAATAAGTCTCATGTGAGAAAACAATAAAGACTCACTAATTACAGACTACAGACATTCTAACAATACTTTACACCTCAACATAGTTTTACACGTATAAAAGTTTGAGTCATTGTGTAACACATCGATTAGGAAATTCTTTTCCAGAGTTTTCAAGTCTCTAATCTCAAATCTCAAGTCTTAAGACTCCAGTATACTTCCAGATTTTCAACCAGTAAGGTAAAATTGTGGATATTATATAATGTATATAACGTATTGTATTTTGTATAGTGTAGAGTTTGGAGCTGCTAAGTTTTTCATGAACCATTTAGACTTTAGACCCATGTGAATTCCAAAAAGTGAGAATGACACAATAGCTTCATCCCACACCATACCATACCATCTCCTACTCCTACCATCACCCATCACATTACTCTAAGTACTCTAGTACAAGAAGCGAGAAGAAAGGAATAAGAGGAAAACAGGAGCAGATTCTCCATGCGATAATAAAATTAACTGCACAAAGCTCAAAACAATAAAAGAATAAAAGAGCCAAATGGAGCTCAACGCACAACACACAGTGTGACAATGGACTCTAGACTCTAGATTCTAGACTCTAGAAAAATGAAGAAAGAAATAGTTCCATATTGTATACTAGAGTATTGTAGATAAGTTCTTTATTCTATACTACATATTATGAAGAAATGGGAAATGGAGAGAATTCCAATCCCAATCCCAATTTCAAAACATTCACATTTCACACAAGCACGTTGTAACAACTACACACAGAACATGAAATGTTATCTCTCTCTCTCTCTTTCTGTTGCTGCTTCTTTTGCATTTATGTGTGAAACGACTCATTTTCTATAATATTACAGCTGAGCTGAGCAGAGCTCCGTTGAACTGAGAACTGAGGAAAGGGAACCCCTAGGATGATTTTAAGAAATTCGTGAATCCCGCATCTGTTGTTCCTTAGTTTTTGGTCGTGTTTTCTCTGTGCTATTACACATTTCCCTCTTTTCTTCAACAACTTTATACTTTATACAACAATTTACGCTTATGATACAAAAGGAGGCAAGTGTACACATAATAAATATATGCAATATGCATACACTGTATTGTACACTGTACACTTGCAAGTGTAATGGCTACGTCTGTGTACACTCAACTTTGAAATACTCTCGCACCAACAATTCCAGTTCCTAATGATCACCTCGCATAGCATTTAAAAGTCACACAAAAACTTCCCTCCACACTTTTCCACACCATTTTCTCGTACACTACCCAAAATTACATGTAAAAGGAGTAGAGCAAAAAAATTACTTGTCCAATTTACAAGCTGTTCATTGTGCATATGTACACATGTACAATGTACATTGTACATAAGTGATGCCTGATGTGTAAAAAGTAAATAGTAAATATTTCATTGTCTACTCCTTCTCTTCCTTTGCTTTGGCACAAGTGTAATAAAGAAGGAATTCCCAGAATCCAGATTCACTCAGAATTGTGACAAACTCTAAACTCTAAAATGTACACTGTAGATTGCAGATTGTACAGAGTACAACTTGTGAGCAAACAACTCTTTTTTCCAGTGTCGGAATATTATTATGCAATTTGAAATGCACTGCTCCACTACAACCTAAATGCTTAAAAGTATCGCATTTTTATTTTTTATATTTACATGGACCATGGACGCAACTTTTACGAAATATTTTATGAGGTTGAAATTGAAATTGAAAATTGAAGCGTGGAAGATAAACGCAGAAACACAATACAAAATACATAATACATAATAATATGAAAACTATAGGAAATTCCTGCAGGAATGAGCTAAAGTTTGTACAGCATAAAGTTGAGCTGAATCTGAGGAGCATTTAAAAAGCGAGAGGGCAATTAGCCAACAAAGACTCGGTGAAGGATTTGAAACATGTTTATTATATTGTTTTGCATTATGCATTATACATTTTACAGTTTACAGTGGAATGAACTCCTATGAAAAATCCTCAAGTTCAAAGTTTTCATTTTAAAAAAAAGCCGTCTAAGCTCACTTTCACTTTCTCCCTCTCGCTATTATTTTTCTTCCCTTTTCCCATCTTCTTCTTTCACTCGGGTTTCGGGTCTAGGCTTTGCTATGGTTTGGTCTAGGATGGAAATGCTTGTAGAATGTAGAATGTAGAAGAAAAGAATCAGAACTTGTGATTCAGAAGCCGACCTTTAAAAACTTTCCATGATGGAAAAGAGAAACCATATGCTTTTTTTATATATAGGATATTATGCAATGAAAATGAAAACAATGAATTTCCCGGTCTCCAAAGTTTCTTCTCTTCTTTCTCATTTCTCATTTCCGCTCTCTTTTTACTTTTGTTACAATGGAGTATGGAGTATGGAGTAATGGAGACATGGACAAGACGGTGGAATGAAGATGGGGATGGAGGGAAGAATAAGAAGAAGAAGGAAATTTATATAGTTTTCTTGTTTTTTTGGAGACGTTGTACGTTGTGTGTGTGTAAGTTGTATTTGTATCTTGTACTTTGTATATTGTATAAAATAAAATGTTTCGAGTTTGGAGGAACGGAGAATCATTAAGATGCTACTCCTTACTTTTACTTCAGACTTCATACTTCTTACATCTCTATCTATTTCTTTTTATTCCGTTCCCATTTCGGCTCCTTTTTATATTTTATACATACTTTTTCTTGGTTCAAACAACTACGTACAAATATTATGTATTGTGTATGTCTACTGGCACTGGCACTGGCGTCTTCCCATTGAACATCTACAATGTACAATGTATCTATCTGACTATCTACGAATACAATTGCACTAGATTCTATAGAGTATCGTGATTCGCGACCCGAGGAGGAAAATAACTTGTAGTAGATACAAGATACACTGAACACATTGAACATTGTATCTTGTACATTGTACATATCTTTGTCCATGGGTGCTAAAGCTCTAAAAGACCTCTTTTTCCTCTTTTTTCCTCTCCTTTCTTTCCCCCTCCATCCCATTTGAGAAGGAGAAGGAGTTTGAGGGAGAGTAGAGTACACGAGTCGAAATAAGAGTCCAGTCCAGTCCAGTCCATAGTCCATACAATAAATAAATGGTTAAGAGACAGCAGAGAGCAGTCAAGTCAAGTCAAGGAGGAGGAAGAAGAAAAAAGAAAAGAAGAAGAAGAGGATGAGCAGGGGTCGACGAAAAGTCACTCACTTATTCTCCACTCAATTATTTCAATTCCCTTCATTTATTTATTTGAAATGTTCCTTTTCCTTTATACGATATGTATACATGATCAAAGCTCCACTACAATTCTTTTTGAACATGTAGCTAGAAATGTACTCTCTCTCTCTCTCTCTATTAGTTTCCTATGACTCCCTTCTCATTTTTGGTCAAGTTGAACTACAAAAGTCCCGGGAGGTACAACAAATTTCAAAATTCATACCAAAAACGACAACCAAATATATATGTATAATGTATACAGTCAACATTCAACATTGTACATTGTACATACAAAAGATGAGAAGATGAAAAGGAAGAGGAGAAAAGATGCATTTACTTCTACAATTGTAGAATAGCGGACGTTGTCCTCTTCTTGTAGAATTTTGTACGTTCCAAGTTGTTCGTTGTTCGTGCTGCATGTACAATGTACAATGTACAATATCATTTATATGTATTATGTATTCATGTAGAGATGCAACGTTTCCCCGCCGCCCCTCTTCAATCAATCACCATTCAACCAAACTATCTTTTAACTGCGTCTTTATCAAATATTCAAAGTCTGTGAAAATGATAACTAATTCTCGTGTCCCATCCCAATTTCATTTTTATTGCTCCCTTCCACTGTCTTTCAACATTCAACATAGTCAAAACATGTGTAGAAAAGGGAAAGAACTCAAGAACAGCGTACATAGGCGTACATACAAAGGTAGGGAAATTGTGCATTGTACCAGCAGTAACAAGCATTCTTGTGATGCGTACAATCAATTTGTCTTAATTCCACAAGACTGGAAAAGCCCTGGAAAGGCATGATGATGGTGAAGCGGAATCGGAATCCGGCAGCCACCGGGCTCATAATAGAGAGATAGAATCATTTTTCTTTCTCCAGTTCTACTTTTCTCCAACGAGTCACGAAAACCGTTAACGTGTGTAGTCTGTAATGAGGAGCTCACCGACACTGACACCGGTGTAAGCTTAGCTATATACTCAACTAGGACCAAGGAGTACGAGTAAATCAATCCCGTCTACATTTCTACAAAGTGACATCCAATCTACAGTATACGGTATACAGTTACAAACCAGCAGAATCGGAGAATCGGAGAATCGGAGAATCAGAGAAAAGAATCGGAAGTAGACACAAAATATATAGAGACGGAGGAATTAGCAATATTATATATATAGAGAGAAATGTGAATGGTAAAATCCGGAATCCGGAATGGAGTAAAGAGTAAAAGAGGGAGTGAAAAAAAGAGCATTCACAAAACGGCTCAGTTTTTTCCTCAGTTTGGAATCGGGAACTTGAGAATTTTATCGGATAATATTTCAGCTTTTAAGTACTGTCAAATACTCTACATACGTATTTGTAATGTGTATGTGAAGCGTAGACTTTGTACTATTCAGTATTTCGTACAGCGTGCGTGTCATAATGGGCTTGTTATAATACTTTAAGCAGTTCCACTCCTTTTCCTCTTAAAAGTTGGCTCTAAGAATTTGTATGGATGCAACGGGCTGAGACACACACAAACGTATATAATATATAATGCACCTAAAATATTTTATTGACAAAATACCCGTAAAAATGTACTAAAATTTCTTCTGCGTGTTACATACTACATACTACACATTTTACTTTACACATGAATGAAAATCGAGAAACCTGAAGACGGTAAAAGGACAGAAGAATCGTTTACCCATTGCCCATTGCCCATGCACACCCTATATTTTTATTTCCCTGTTTGGAATCTCACTGTGTAGCTCTTTAAGAATCTTGTTTCGGTTCGGCACTTGATTTTTTGGTACTTTTGACTTTTTTTACTTTTGACTCAAATTTCCTATACTTATGTACGCTGTACGCTGTACACTGTAGAAAGACGGTTAAAATGGCAAAGTCCTTATTTTGTATATTTACTTAAGACTCGTTCCAGTCCACATTCGACAGTCGACAGACTATGTGTCTCTACAGTATGAAGTATGCAGCGTACTTTGTACTTTGTACATTGAGTCATTGAAAGTGGAGTGGAGAGAGTAATCGTGACTTTTGTGGAATTAACTACAGTGTCTCTCTTTAAGTATCAAAGTACATACATGTACACTTCATATTCTATACATAGTACATTGTACATGTATATAAAAATGTGAATTTCAAGTGTGACTATATAATAATATCCTTCCTATATGAAAAAAGAAAGAAGGAAAGAAGTAAAGAAGGAAAGAAAGAAAGGAGAGGAAGTCATTAAGTATAAAGTCACATTGAACAACACCCTTGGTTCCTGCTCGTAATTCTTGTCCCATCAATTTCCTGTTGCTCAGTCAAAGTCATACACTCAAAACTCAAACAATATATACTTGTAATACTTATATATACATGTACAGTCGCACTTGACTCTTCTCTATCTCTGCATTCATCTACTGTGTCTTTCAATATCTCCGTGTATATCTGCATGTTTATGTCAGAGTCTAGTCTAAATACATACATTATGCGTGTAACTCTCTCTCTCTCTCTCTCTCTCTCCCTCATTTCTTACGCTCTTTCTTTTCTTTTTCTTTTTATCTTTCTTTCTCTCATAATTTCACTGACAGCTAAACAATACTTGTTTTTGTTTGTTCCTTCTCTCTCTCTCTATCTCTCTCTCTTTCCATTTCTCCATTTTCATCTCTTTTTACATTTCTTTGTCTTGAATGTTGAATATCTGGAATCTTGAGGATCTTTTTTCCTCCTATTCCTTTTTGCCTCGTTACTCTTTATTCTTGTCTGAATTCTAAATTATTCACTACTTTTATTATTATGACTTTGACTCTTGACTCTGACTTTGACTCTGCTGTTGACTTCATGTCACGTTTTCATGCATATTTTGTACTTTGTCCTCCGTTCTACATCGTCCGTCGTCGCTATAGCATCAACCATCAACTATCAACTTGAAGAGATGGGAACTCTAACTTTGCAAGAAATACAAGTACAAAGTACATTGTATGGTGTACTCGACACAAAAGAGAAAATATTACTACTACCGCCATTTTCATACACCACACTCCATATTTTTTATACTTTGTATCATCCTACAGAAAAATCCTTGTTGTCACTTTCCTTTCCTTTTTACTTTTCTTTTCCCTTTCCTTTGCAAAAAAAGGACAAAAAGTTCATCCTTGAGACTAGTTTTCATGCAGATGGAACTATGTGTCTACAACTTACAATCCAGACTCTAGAATCTAGTTTGTATAATATAAAATAAGCTTGGAATTTCATCCCCGGTAAAGTTTCTACACAGGCGAGAGTCTACAGAGAGAAGAAGAAGAAAAGTATTCAATTTGACTTGTCATCTCCAGTTGCAATCTAATGTCACAGACTTGTACTTTGTACTTGTTTTTTTTCTTCTTCTTGGTACTCTTGCTCCTTGCTAAATGTTGCAAAAACTTCATGAATTCACATCTATTCACTTGTCGCATGTCCCATTTGTACTTGTTTTCTTTTCACTTTCCTCCTGTTTTTTCATCATTCGAGGATTTTCTGACTTGTGTAATGTATCTAATGCATCTATCTATGCATAGCTACAACACAAACAATATACTCACATTTCCTGCCCAATTTTATTAATAGACTCTATTCTTTAGGGAAACCCGGAGAAGAGGCGAGCTTAAAGAATAATATAAAGAAAATGAAGACATTTTACCATGAAAAAAATTAATATTATCATCATGTCATTTTTTGTCATTTACATGTAAAGTATAAAGATGTTAAAAGCTTTTACATATCTAACCTCTAGTTCTGTTTAAGGTCGAGTATAAAGTATAAATCTGGTGTAGTTGTGGTGGTTTTTGTGGAGAAATGTGATGACATTATGAGTTGATATTTTCTCAATGGGGAGGACAAAAACGACAAGAAAAACGACGAGTCGACAGTTGACAGGGATATTTTGAATACAAAACACAAAATGGAGAGTACAAAATTCTGACATATTCTCCTCCACGGATAATTGATTCAACAAAGAGGACGTGAACAAAGAGGAGTAATCCAAATGCTGCCACTGAAAAATGTTTCAATTCCCAAATCGACACACTGGATTTCCCATTCTCCATTGTACATTGAACGTTGTACACTAAACATTACACTGCTTGTTTTTTCCTCTAAAAATACATATGTATTCCTGGATTTAGAGATGCAAATACAAAACACAAAAGTGATCCACGACCCGACCCCGACTCTAGATTCTAGATTCTAGACTCGTGTTGCTTCTGTATATTGAGTATTGAGTATAGATAGAGAAAGTGGGAATATTATACATAAGAGGACCCGTCTGGAACTGTAAACTCTAAATGGATCCACATTATTCTCTCATGTTTTATTTTGAATATGCCTTGATTCGGATTCTTTATTTCCTCTGAATTCTGAATTCTGAATACGTGTAACGTGTAAATGGGTAAATGTGTTGGTGCACGCTTTCAACTTTCAACTCTGTTTACTGTTCACCATTTACCACCTACAAATACAAAAAATCCTATCCACAATCCACATGAATAGATATAGATGGATAGATTTTGCGTGCGTGCAAAGACAACAACATCAACATGAGGAACCAAGACAAGACATTCCATTGCCTACCAAAACAAGTTGTATTCAAAATACAGAATACAGCCATAGTAGATACTAGAGTAAAATCCAATAGCAGACAATAGACAATACTAAAGTACAACACAATAGAATATTAGAATAGAATAGCGAATTTAAGTGAAGGCAGAACTGTCGAGAGAAAATAAAAGAAGGCATTTATAACCACCCTCTGAACTCCAACTTCCAACTCCAACTCTCTCAAATTCCCTGTGACTCTATATCGACCATCTACTATCTACTATCTACACAACACAGACAAGATTTTTACAATGTGAATATAGACACAACAAACACAAACATGAAACACAGAAAGAGAGAGAAAGAGAGAAAAAGAGTGGCATGGCGGTGTAGAAAGTAGATAGATACACTTTTTGACATTTACTTATTTTACTTGTCTCTTTCTCTCTACTCTCTACTCTATTTTCCATTCTATATTCTCTACATGACTTCCAGCTGTCTCCTCGTCCGTCTGCCCGTTGGTTCGTTTGGTTTTTAGTTTGTCCAATTTCACATTCTCAACTCTCAATTCTCGATTCTCAATCCAGGAATCGTATGTGTCAATATCATTTCACTCTCACCTCTTCCACAAAAACGAAATGAAATGCACTTACCACCAACATCAAATTCACCGTCACATTGTGCATTGTGCATATACTGCATACTGCACACACATGCATTTATGCACTTTGTACAAGTATATTCTATATTATCATCATTCGTCGTGTGTGTGGTGTACACACAATAATAATAATAATAAAAATAATAATAATAAGACCCACTCACTTTTACCTACTTGACTCAAGTGTGTAAAGTTCCATGTGTATCTATAAAGCTCTAAATAGACTTTAGACTCTAGATTCTAGACTCTAGAGCTTTGTCTCATTTTATGACCCGACAGTATCAATACCGGATATTCTATGCATTACATATTACATACCTTTTATAATCTACATAAAAAGTAAAACGAAAACGAAATGGAAATCAAAAAGTACACAAGAGTAAGCCTCAAAAGTCTCAAAGTCCAGAGTACAGATATCTGTGTACGAATAATGTATTTATGTTTCATGTTCCACCACCCAGTTGTAATCTAAATCTAAACCACGCATGATTGTCATTCATACAAATAAATAAATATTTGATACGATCCTCATTTCTTTATATACCTTTCTCAAGTCTCAAGTCTCAAGGTGAATCCAATCCCAATTCAATTCAATACGAATAAAAATAAAAATACAAATGTTGTTCCTTCAAAAATGAATTTGAACCACAGGAAAGTGAATAACCAAATCCAACACAGAGTAAAATATAAAATAAATATAGAAGAAGAACAAGGAAAAAATCCCCTCTGCAGGAGTTCCAAATTTTCCGATTCCTAACTCCAACTTAATCTTAATCCCAAAGTTATCTCTCCTCTTCCACTGCATGTAAAATGTAAATAGTAAATAGTCTCTGGGTTTAAAGTGCAGCTACAATACAAGTACGCAGCACACAGCATGTGTAATGTGTATAAAGTATAATAAATGCACTGAAATATATTATGCTTGAGAGTGGAGCCGATAGACAAATTTTATTTACATTTTCATCAAGTCTGAACGTGAGCAAAGAAGAATACAAAATACAAAACTGGCTAGAGATAGGGTAGAATTAGAAACAGTAACCAAAGACAGAGAGAGCGAGAGAGGTATAAAGTGTACAAAACAGGAGCAGTCGTCATTACAATAAAATTCAATGATATTACATCCCTACAAAAGCATACATGTACAATGTACACTATAAATTGGACGTTGAAAGTGTGTATGTGCTAAAGAGGGAGACAAGGATGAAATGCGTAAAGAAACAAAAGAAAGAAAAGAACTCCTACACACTGCATCAATAATAAAGGACATACATGTATCTACATGTCAAGCTCACAGTCATAGGTGATGCGTGCACTTTATTCTATATTCTGCATTCTATTTAAAAGGTAACATGTAACGTGTCCTCTGAGTTCTGAGTTCTGAGGGGACATGTTTTGAAACAACCATTTACTGTTTACTATTTACTATTTACGAAGCACGTGTCCTTCTTCTCCTCATCTCTGTGTGCAACTTTTGAATTTTGAATTGAAACTTTATTGAAAGAAGACGGACGGAAAGGAAGAAAGGAAACAAGTTGTGTCCTATAGAATATAGAATGCAATGTATGCAGTATGCACAATGTGTAATGTGTATATTATATATGCATGAGAATAGCCGGTCACTTTATGTGTAATGTCAATGTG
Source organism: Sminthurinus signatus (assembly GCA_019776565.1). Taxonomy (NCBI): domain Eukaryota; kingdom Metazoa; phylum Arthropoda; class Collembola; order Symphypleona; family Katiannidae; genus Sminthurinus; species Sminthurinus signatus. The sequence goes on from JABASP010000753.1 coordinate 30,151, forward strand.
GATGTCGCCCTGTCTTTTATTCTCTTTTATTCTTTATTCCTCATTTCCTCAATGTTGTCGTGGTGGTTGTCGTCAATGAACTAAATTGTATTTACATGAAATTGACAGATCCCGCTGAGAAGAAAATGAAGGAACGAAAGGGAAAGGACCACGTTGTTGTCTTGTCTCTTGTCTCTTATCCCAATGGTTAAAATGATGCCCTGTCCATATCCTATATTCTACACTCTTTGTTCTATATTCTATATACTCTCAACTATCAACCGTTCTTTCGTTTGCCGCCCGTCATGAGTCCTGACTGATGCCCTGTCGTTCATTCATCCGCAACTTCACACTCTATGCATATATCTCTATATATGCTCTCTTATTGTTTATTTTAATAGTCAAAGGATCTACATTCTACATGTGTACATTTAAAAATCATATACATGCATATATCTATGCTCTGCATTATAAAATTACCATTTCCTATCTCACACTACCAAAAGCTGTCGTCAATAACATCAACAACAACATCATCACCATCATCACCATCAAAACATCAACATTAAACATCAAACATGAAGCGTCACTAATATTCAAAAATTAAGTGAGTACAAAGGACATTGAACGAATTCTAATGACTTTCAAACATTGTTCTTTAGTTGATAGATATTCGGATGTGAAAGGGGCGAAAGCCACTAAAGAATTTATCAAATAATAACATTCACACACAGGCATACACGCATGTACTTGTATGAATATGAATATTACTGCGTGGCCAAATGTTTTGTTTTGTTCTGATGTGTGAAGGGGAGGGGATTGAAGAAAGAAAGAAAAAAGGAAGGAAGAATTATAATGTGAACACTCTGTGGTTTGGTTTTGGTTTGGTTCGGCTTGGTTTTGAACTGAATGTGAATGTGAATTGTGAATGGACTTTGAAAACACTGTCTTTAATCCATTTTCCCATTTTAATTTCCCTGTCATATAACAAATAACAACAAGAATAAAATCCATCCTCTTTATTCTTTATTTACATGCATGCGGACGGATATACTTACTTCTCCGGTTTAATACGTTTACTTTTTAAAAGATTTTTATAAAAGTTAATGGAAAAAACTGGGCTCAATGCTCAAAGCTCAATCCACCGTTCGATCTGTAATCTATATTTATATCAAATCATCACCATTCCATTTATAATCTAACATGTAACATGTACAATCTACAAAATACACACACTGCGCTAAATAATAATAATAATAATAAGAGAAAAAAATAGTACATTCGTGCACTATCAAACCCAAACCAAACCAGCAGGTTTTTAACAGAATATAATGTAACCATTGTTGTTCCTGCTATTATTATTATTATTATTATTATTATTATTATTATCATGCATAATGAATAAATGAATAACCTTTTAAATAAATCTCTAGAATCTAGAATCATCAAACCGCCTCTGTACAATCATTACATGCACAAATGTGTGCAGTGTACAGTGGTCGATAGAAAAATAGATATGGTTCGTGTAATGAGCTTGCATGAGTTGCATTCTGTCATGTTTTTTCTCCTTTGAACTTCCTTTTTGACGTATAAAATTTATAAAACTTGAATGTAAATACAAAATAACACTGACAACGGACAACGGAAAACGGACTGTCAAAGTGCATAAAAATCCTGGTTTTGGGGGGAATTATAAAAGTCGGTGTAAAATTGTGGTGGGCAAGTGATAAGCCTAAATAAATCCAAATTTATGTCCATAGTCCATACTCTTTACTCTACACAGCATATACATGCATAATAAACACACTTTTCTCTTTAGTCCATCAAACATCATACATACTACATATGTGTGTGTATTTTATATTTTATCCATGTTGTTTTTAAAAGGTGTTCCGATTTTAATCCTGTGGTTGAACAAGGAAAACCGAACCTATCACGTCACTCAGTTAGTCAACGGCACTAATGGCACGGCTTTCACCCATGCACCCTCCACGTAAAAAAAAGAATAGCTTTTCATTTTTTTTTACTCTCAGCCTCTCACGAGCCCTTTATTTTATAATGGTATTGGTATTAAAAATACAACGTGTAAGTATAAACGCAAAGTGTGGGTTTCATTTCATTTCATTTTATTCCCTTTTTTGATCATATAGACAATCTATCTGCATGTACTATCTGTATGTACAATGTACTTATTGAAAAGTATACAAGATACACATACATAGTGTTGTAAATATTGGATTGGATAGTAAAAGAGTGAGTGTGTAGACTGTACATCATCCCTCATCTAATATTATCCATCCATGAGGCGTATAATGCACACTTAATGCGCCTACCTCGTGTTTACTTAAGAGATGAAACTGTCGACATCGACATCGACATCGACCATTGGTAGCTGGTCTAATGTCTATTATCACTATACACTATACATATATATATATACAAGGTCCCAAGTGTCTAAATCCATATAAATATAAACACGACTATCCATTAAATTTACAACTTAAAAGACCTGAGAGCGACAGAAAAAAAAAGTCCTTTCAGCCCTTTTGTAATTGAGACACACGAAATTCAGATATTCAATTCCATCCAATCCAATCCAAACCAATCCCATGTCCAATAATTTCTCTTCCTTTCGTCACACTATAGGACCTACGAACTAGGACATCTATAATTTATAATTTATACAAACACCAGTATAATTTAATAATGAAAGTACTTTCCAAATTTCAAAACCCTTCCTACACTCAAAAAAAGACAATTGGCCAGACTTTTTTTAACAATAATATTTATTATCATTGTGCAAGAATTAAAACCAATTTTTTTTTTTTAAATATTATTCTCTTGGTAAAAAGTATTAAGAATATTGAAAATTAAAGAGCTAGCACTAGAAACAAAAGACAGAAGAAACAAGAGCCCGCATCTTATTTTCAGTCTTTAAATGTTAGATGTTAGACGAATAAAGCACTAGACTAGAGAAACGCCTTGTTTGCACAATTCTGCTTTCCCTAAAGACTGCAGCCTTTTTTTTTACAGACAACTGCAGTGCATTACTCGTACTTTTAGTTAGTAGTGGGACTAAGAAGAAAGAATAAAGTGTTGATTGTTGATTATGGTAGAGACAAGCATTGGCGTGACGTTGTCGCTTCATGGATACCCCATACCCTATACTGTGCATATTTGGTGGTTTTTTAGTAATGTAAAATAGTAGAGTCATCAACATCATCATCATCGACATAATCATAACCGTAATCCTCATGCTCAACATAGACATGAACATCAGCATTGAGGATTGAGGATAGTGGTCGTCCTGTGTCCTGAGTCGTCGTCACCCTTTCATTTTTATGTTGTCCCATATTAATATATTAGACTCTATACATTACCATTACCATTAGTGAGGCTGGAGTGCCATCAAAAATAATATAATGGAAAGAGCAGTAGCGATGAAATAGAATAGAATAGAACAGAGTAGACAGAGTAGAGGCAGAGAGACGGAGAGGCGCATTCCCTCTTGTGTATTTTTTTATCTCGTGTTGAATCTTATAAAGTTCCCTTTTGAAACCTTCAATCATCTGGACGAGATGGATCATCCAGATCTGTGTGTGTATATGTATGCCGCGTCGCTCGGGCTCTTTCTCTTCCTCTCTTATAGACCGTCTACCGTCTACTGTCTACTTCTACTGCCTACTTTTAACTCTGCACTCTGCACTGTTTTCTTCCTGGTTCGTCAGTGCATACAATTGTCGATAAAATATAATGTATTAGTTAATGCCCCCTCTTTATTATCCTCAAAATTTTGAAATGAACGGGGTGAACCATCAGAGTACCACCAGACTAGACCAGAGTACAAACAAGTACATAATACATTATCTACATTCTACATGACATGTAACACAAGGGCTGGTTGCTGGTTAGAAAATAGAAAATACAAAATACAAAATAGAAAGAAAGAAAGAAAGAGGCGACGACATCCAACCAAATGCTAAATAGCAAAACACCATGATGACAGCTACAAACTGTAGACAAACTACTAGTACACTGACTACAGACTATACACGCCAAACTGAACTATGATAATATTTTGTTTTCCACCAACTCAGCTCTCAACTCTCTACATAGAGTATAGTCCGTGCCGTATCTATCGACGTATCTGTTTTTTATTTGTATTATGGATTCGATACATTCTCAATGTGTGTACATATTTCTATTTGCATTTCACATTTCACTTTTCACTGTTGCGGTCGGTTCTCTCTCTTCCTTCAATTTTCTGTTACCCTTTGAATACATTGATTTGAATAGATTTGGGATTTTGGTGACGCGCGGTCTCAACTTTCCATCAGCATGTATATTATGTATATAAGATACAATGATAATATATTCCTTGTTCCTTGTTCGTTATTTGTTATTCATGATGATCTTGAATAAAAACAATGATAAGAGCAATAATAATGGACATATGCATGTATATAGCACAATATGATACAAAACACAAACTGTAGATTCTAGACTCTAGATTCTAGATTAACTGTGAATGATATTGATGTGGGTCGAGTTCAAGTAGATCACAAACAGAGACACATCACATCGCATCAAATATGAAGCATCAAGCATCAGACACTTCACATTATTATTTATTATGCCATGTTCAAATAGTTCATTTTGCTCGTACTTTTTGGACGCGTGAATTCATCACTGTTCTCACTTTACTTTATTCTTTTCTATGAAAATGAGGATGAGGATGACATGAGATGAAAAAGAGAGATTTCATATAAAAGTAAAAGTAACCGTAATAATAATAATAATAATAAAAGTAGTATAAGAGCACTAGTCTCAATAGGAAAAAAAACATGGTAGAAGGAGTAAAAACACTCGGAACAAACAACAAAAGTGCCTACTTCAGCATATTTCCTCTTCCATTTTCCATACTCCATCACACAACACAAAACAGTACAATACAATTTTAGTTCCAGGGTCAGAATTCAGAATTCAGGATTCAGAATCCAGAACCAGCTCTAGAATTTTTGCATGAGGACTTTGGACTTAAAGTGTTTATTTGTACGTTTGTGAGTGAGTAAGAGTGTGAGTGTGTGTTGTGGTGTGGTGTGAACGGAGACCAACAACAACAAGTTCACATAATATCTGTCATATTATAACACATTGAGGATTGAGGATTGAGAATTCCAGATATTTATTTCACATGGAGCTCTGCCATGTTTCCAGTTTCCTTCCACTTTTCACCTCAGACCAGGCCAGACCAGACTTTTACTTGTACAATGTCCAGTGTAGATGCTAGAGCTAGAACAATAGCTATAGCTAGAACGAGAGCCAAATAATACAACTAACCAGTCCACAGCTTCCAAAATCCAAATTCATACATGCATACAAGTATACAATACACATACAGAATACAGATATAGTGGGTGAACACACGCAATCGTCAATCTTAACATAGGTAGACAGCTAAAAGCTACAAGCTACACGCTCAACAATTCTCAAACCCAGCTCATTGTACATTTATTATACATGTTCCACGTTCCATGTTCCATGGTTTTATACTATTACTATCATTATCATTATTATTATCATGATGATTACATTGCATTATGGGAAGGGATGCTGTTCAGTGAACCAAACAAATAGAGGCAAACAGTGGATCTCCGTTTGTTGGTTGTTGGTTTGGTTGCTGTGTGGAAAAAGTTCTCTCACCCATAACTGATCTTTATCACGAATTCATTTAAAAGCAGCACGCCTGTTCTCCTCTCCTCTCCTCAACTCACCGAAAATTCAGAGGAAAGAACAAGAAGACTCTTTACCAAAAAAAAAACATGAAAATGAAAATGAAAACGACAACGACAAGGAAAAAGACCAGAAAGAAGATGTAGTGAATGAGAAGCCAGCCACAGCTTGAAGTTACTAACAATGGCTAATGGTGGGGTCATGATCATGATCTCATCCTCACCGTCGTCGTTGGTATCGTCATCCTCATCGTCATCATGATATTATATTATATGGACACAAACACACACAGCATTACTAAGTCCTATTACCGATTACTAACAAGTAGACGACGGGGGAAGTTCCCGTGTCTAGCGCCCAGAGTATAAAGTCTAGAATCTAGAATCTGGAGTCGAGAGAGAGACGAAAGAATGAAAGTCACCGTCAAGTGAGTGTGTATTTTGGATTTTGTATTACGTATTATGTGTACTTTATCCATAATCCATAATAATTTCATGTCCATAACTTTGGCTTAAAGTACATGCAGTAAAAATTGGACAAACTGTCCCTTTTCATCGGTACTCGATCCATTTAGATTTTACACAGTCACAGCTTGTACATTCTACAGAGATATGCAGAGAATATCAAAAAGTACATGGACGGACGCAACATTTTAACATTTTAACGGACACCAACAGTGAGCAAATATTGCAAGGATTGTCACCAAGCTGTCAAGTTGATTGCATTTTCTCCCTCTATGTACAATGTACAATGTACATAATATTATGATGTACAAACAAATCCAATGTACTTTATACTTTGTGTATACTTTATACTGTGTATAGTGTATAGTGTCAAACTGAAACCAGCCACAGAGACAGGATCAATAACATGCATGCAATGTTTGCACATAATATACAAACAAGATGATGGAGTAGGGTATAGAATATAGAATATAGAGTACTAGACATTAGAATCTCACGACGACAAGGAGCAAAACAAGATGAAGGAAAAAGGCAAAGACCAAGAAAAACAACAACTTTTCAAAACTTTTCGCGAATCTCTCGAGTTTCGAGTCTCGAGTCTCGAGTCTCAAATTCAGAGCCAAAATAAAAAAAAACAGCACGAGTTTATAATATATCCTACGCAAATAAGTAAAACGTATAATATAGTACAATATAAAATATAATCGGTGTTTGGTGTATGTTTATTGTGTGTACATAAGTCTATATTGCAGATTTACTAGTTTATATAACATGTAATACGAGATAGTAGTTACGAGATACCAATTTATTTCTCCAGTTTCCTTCACATTTCCACCGAGAACCGAGAACCGAGCAGCGAGTCACTTGACTTTTTCTACCTACTGAAATATTTCTGAGAAAAAGAAAGCAAACAATTCGACAAAATATAATAATATCTACATTCTACATTCTGCATATCTATATGAAATCCACAGAGGAATAGTAAAGTTCTACATCTCTCTCGCAATCTCCATCCAACTTCCACCTTCAACCTACTTTTATTTATTATAAAAGCCTGTACGAGGGCGAAGAGCGAGAAACGAGAAACGAGAAACGAGGAGGCTGGATGCTCTGAGCATTGAATAGTGAATATAGTAAATGGTGGCAACTGGAGATTTGAGACTCGAGACTCGAGACTCGAGAGATTATACTGAAAATGAGCAAGGCAAAAAAATATTTACATTTATATACTTCAAGTACTTGTACATTGTACACTGTACCGTGTGCTTCTAGATTCTAGATATTTTATATCGAATATCATGTTTACGTACAGCTTTTATATCGCATATCTATATATCTTTAAATATAGCTAAAACTCCCTGAACTTTTCACACTTTGCTCACGGCTCTCATCCTGATTCCTGATCCTGATCCTCATCCTCATTATCGAGTGTTTGTTTTCGCATTCTCATAACAAATGACGAGTGGGAAGTGAGAGTACGACGACCGCTTGTACATTGTACACAGTACATAATAAGAGCTATGGATTAGATGAGATGTTCCATCTTCCATCCCGTTTTATGGTCACATCACCGTTGGCAATAATAAATAAAATATCCATGTATTGACTATGTAGATGAGAGCAAAAGTAGTGAAGGAAAATGTCATTGAATCTTTACTTTTTCCTTTTTCCTACATATTTTTCTATCTGCACACTTTTTACATATAGCTTGAAGCTCATAGCTCATGGTTCATTGCTCATTGGTCCTCTTTCATTTCACCTCAGTCACAGAAAAATCCCAGCACTTCATCAATGCCAATGACGCACTCCGGTCTGAATTCTGAATGCTAGTTTCTATGTAGAATGTAGAATGTAGATTCTTCTGGATCAACTCTGAATAATTCTGAAAGGTACGTTTACTAGTATGTACAATGTACATTGTACACGTCAAATCCTTGACAATTTACAACGTGAGCTCAAATACATGAGTATTTGAGCTTCGTCGGGCACTTATGACTTACGAATGCGAATACGAATACGAAAACGAATAGGATTCATGTGGTTCATGATGGTGATGACGAGGACCGAGGACTATGTATTTTTTCTCCTTCTCTTCCTCTTTGGATTTTTACACGTGTGAGGAGTGAGGAAGCTCTGTCTGTCTGTCTGTCTGTCATTCCACTGGGACTATGGGACTTTCATATTCCATAAAAAATTTAAAAGACTTTCCTCTCGTTATGAACCCAAAATTGGTAACTGTGAAACTGAACCTGAAACTGAAACTGGTGAGGATTTAGAGGTGACACTCTTGGTTCTTGATGCTCTTGATATTCTGATTCTGAAAAATGAAAACTCATACACGAGGTACGTGCGTCGTTGATGAAGATCCTTTCATATTTTTTTCATTCTCTTTCAGCCTCTCTGCCTCTGTCATTCATTCATTCTTTCTTTCTTTCTTTCATGCTCTCTTTCACTCCTTCATTTCTTCATTCAGTCACCTCTCACCTCTCACCGGAAATTTCCATAGAAATGTATCAATTCATCAAAAATCAAAACTCAAAAGGGTCATACGTCATACGGCATACATCAACTAAGAACGGAGCTTATTCAGTGTGAATTTTCTAATTTTAAACCCTTTCTCTTTTATTTTTCTCCAATTTTTCATCATTCCATCACAAAATAAAAAGAAAGAAAACCAAAGTAAAGTAAAGCTCAGAGTGTTGAAAATTATCATAAGATTAATAATATTCCATGTTCTATTATATAATAATATGGATAATGGATATGGGAACTCCATTACACATTAGACTTAGAAATTACAAACTTTATTGTATTCTCCTCAACTTCAAAGACCAAAGAATTTGTAATACATGGCCAGAAATCTAGTATCAAGTATCAAGTACAAGGCCGTAGTAGGCAAACTGGTAACCTCTAAAAATAAGGAATGAAATACAAAGCATGTGCCAACTCTCTTTGAATCAACTCCTTTTGACTTCATCTACACAAGACACAAGACACATCACATCTGGATCTGAAGTCAGTATATCATATATAATCTGTAGTCAATAGTCAAGGTAAAGGGAAACGTCTTGATAACTGACGAATGGAAAACGGAACGACATGAACAGACAACCAACCGAGTGAAGACGGTATCAGTCATACGATGCGAAATTTAATAACGAAACCGTTCAGATTTTTGCAAGTTTAATTTGTGGGATTAACATGTACATTGTACATTGAACATTGTAGATTGTAGATTGAACAAGTGCGGATATTTTTTTTCTACACTAAAATTATTTCTGGAACCTGGAGCGACTTTCCTTGCTCCTAGTTTTCCTAGTATACGCTTTTGGCTTTTGGTTTTCGGTTTTCAGTTTTTGGGTTAATGCAGCTGTCACCGGGAGTGAAAAGACGGGAAGAATCAAGTCACATGCCTCACAGCTGTTCTGTTCTCTGTGGCCAAGTAGTAAATACAGATATAGTGTGTAAAAGGTATATAAAAAGAAGACAGTTTCCCCCACAATGCAAAATGACTGACTTTTCAATAATAGTTATGTGCAATACTCTACGTTCTATCTATAGATATGTACAAGGTATAAGGTATACCGTGTTCAGTTTTCACTCATTGCCAGCGCCAGTGCCAAGTGCCAAAAAGTAAAAAAAAGTTGAAGGTATTTGGTACTTTTGGTAGTTGCCATATTATTCGCAATCTACTCATTCTCAAGTAGGAGGGAAAAAACAGGAAAAGAAGAAAGAGAGAAAGTTGCATGGCTTGCAAACTCCATACAATGTACAATGTCTATTGTACATTGAAAAGACACTGGAATAAAAGAACAGAGTTTCATATAGTTTTTAGTGTCTTTCTCTCAACACTTTGTCGTTTGGCTTCTTCTACCTCTATAGAGATAGTTGAAAGTAAAAAAAGTAAAAGTAAGTTGAGATCTAAAGATACAAGTTTGTGGATAAGATTGCAAACGGCGTCTGCGGGGCCGTCATACTGTTCAATGTACATTGCAGATTGTGGATTCTAGGTAGTAGATTGTGGATTGTGAAATCGGATGAATTTTCGGCGGGGAAAAAGAAAAAAGGTTTTATTCATGAGCTGGAAAAATAGAAATTACTTTTTTCCACTCTTTTCTCCTTTTCTTTTCTTTCTACTATCATTTGTATTTTTTGTATGGGACAAAACACATACAATGGAGTTAAGTCTGCCAACTGCCAACTTCCAACTGTCAAGGAACATTCTGCCTCATGTTAAGTGTAACAAGAGAAACAGACACAGAGACACGAGCTGATACACAAGAAAAATAAATCATGACATTTTTCACGTGGACGGTACACGGCATAATGATAATTTAATGATAACTACCAGTACCACAGTAGCAGCACCAGTTCCAACTTCCAAATTCCAAGTCTCAGCCAACACAGAAATACAGAAATGTGTAGGCATTTACAATTTACAATATATACAATGTCAAGACCAAATAAACAAACAAACAAAAGTATCATACGGAAAATATATGAGTCTCCAAGAATTTATTACAGTGCGTTTACATGAACACAGTTTCATTTGTGGAAGTGTGCATAAACAATATACTATGTTCATGCAGATTACTGTCTACCGTCTACTGTCTACCTTTAGAAAGACGAGGAAAATTGCGTATAAAATATGTATACATTTTCAATGTCCAATGTCCAATTGTACCTTTTACATTGAACGTACATCGTACATAGATGGTAGCATTTGAATTCATTCAGACGGTTCACAATTACGTACTTTGTGTACTTTGCTTACATTGTAGAGATGACGTGTATGTTTTTGTGTGACAAATGTGACATTGGTGGAAAATATATGATTTCCTATTTGGAGTGGAGAAGGGAGAGAGAGTTTTCACAAAAAGAAATTAACTTGAATTTATGACACTACACACATTCACTATTTACTATTTAGTTTGTACCCTGCACTATAGTGTATAGTTTATAGCTGTATTTGTAGCTGTAGAAATACACGGAAATGGATATATACACTGGGAAAAGGTGGAAGAGAAAAGAGAAAGAGGAGGAAGGTGTGGGCAGTTGCAATAATTACACATAGATAATGTTCTCATAATAAGACCGTGTCAACTCCCCTTGTATGAAATAAATCAGTGAATTGGGAGAGAAGATCGGATTTTATATAAATAATAAATAAAAACTGTAGTTTTCTTTTATTTAGTCTTTTTCTGAGGACAG
>JABASP010000754.1:0-41528 GCA_019776565.1 Sminthurinus signatus
GTTGTATGACAGTGGACAGACACGATACTTTTTATAGTCAGCTTCGCTTCCGGAGCCTGAAGCATTTATGCTTTCAAGGCGATATAAAATCGTCACGAAGTGAGGATTTTTAACTTTATTCACTGTGCATTGTGTAAACATTGTATAACAACGGAGATCGGATGGTGATTCGCAAAAGAATGAATGGATGAATCAAGCTTTTGAATCAGTAGTATATACATAATTGCTCTGTGAAATAATAATTTAAACAAAAGTTCTAAACGATTCCGAAAAGAAAGAAAATATACATAATAGGAAATATAAAATACAAATACAAATACAAATAGAAATAGAAATCGAAGGAAGGGAAGAAAAGAAAGAAGAAGAAGGTATTTATAATGATAAAGAAGACGGTGGATGGATGGATGAATGAATGAATGAGTTGAGAAAAAAAAGGAAAGGAGAGACATCTTTGTTGAGACCATAATTGCATTTGGTTTTCCCTTCCAAATGATTTCCTCCAAATTGATTGGGTTGGACTTGAGGATGTTGATGTTTTATTTTTGTCTTGGCGTAAACTAAATAGATTAAAGTCGATCTGCTACTCTGCTACTTCCCTACTCCTGCCTTCCACCCATCAACCAAACCAAGCCAAACCCAACCAAACCAGTCAACACCACCAAACAACTTTTCACTCGAGCGCTTTCTCTCTTTCTCTTTCTCGCTGTGTAATGTATCCAGTATCTAGTTTGAAAATTGAAAGCATATGTATTCAGTATTCACACACAACGTATACAATATACATGTACGTTAAAAGTTTACTTCTTCCTCATCGTCTCTCGTCTCTCATCACTCGTCTCTCGTCTTTCTCCCCCTTGTCTAGTAATGGTAGGCATCTCACTTTCTCTCTTCAGACTCTGACTCTGAAACTACTGCCAACTATCAACTATCTCCTACTACCAACTATCGTACTCGTCTACTGAATTAAAATGGCTTGATATATTTTCACAAAGTATATTGACGCTTTGGGGTTTAATAAAGTGAATCCATTCAGGATTCACCCATGAAACCACTCCACCTCATCTATTTCCATTTGTAAATCATTCTCTTTCTCCATTTCAACCATTTCCCCATTTCCCCGTTTCACCATTTCACAATTTTCATCCCTCATCCAACAGTACCATGAAAAAAGGGTGTATCATTTACTCCATTTTCATTATTTTCATTGTTGTAAATTATTTTGTGGACTTGTCAAATATCAAATGCAAAGATGTAAAATATCTTCCATTTTAACATGGTTTTTAGTTTTTATGATTCAAATATCACAAGTCACAAGTCACAAATGAAATTATTCATGAGAAAAAACTAGCAAAATATTCATTGCTTGAATTTCGTGAGTGACAAATTTATTCTGTTGGATGTTGGATGTAAGACATTTCTGTGGAATTCTGTGGAGCATATTACATGTACAAATTTCAAATTGTACAATACATAGTTTAAATGGGGGCGTATGTATAATGTAGAATGTATAGCTAAAGATAGAGATTCTGAATAGCTGTGTATTGTGTATTGTGCATTGTGCATTCATTTTAAAATGGGAAACCAATCCTCACTCCAAGAAAGGAAAAAAAAGTCGAGTGAAATGGAAAGCATTTACATGATAGAGAGAAGCCACAGACCGCGTGTGGTAGTGAGTACTGGGTAGTGGGTAGACAGAAGTGAATAGTGGTTGTGCTATTATCACTATTATGTGGGATAAATACGCTCAACGTACACCGTACAGCGTGTATTGTATTCCTAGTATTTTGTATTTTGCATTGCTGCATTTCTCAGTATTCTTCTTCTTCCTCTTCTTCTCCTTTCTGTTCTGTATTCTGTAGTTTGTATTCTGTCGCTCGCTCTTCTGCCTTCTCCATTCCTGGTTCCATAGTTCGTAGTTCGTAGGAGACCCCAACTTGAGCACATACAAACATACAAGTTCATTGGGAAATAATAGACCCCAAGACGACAACAAAAACGACAAGGATGACGACGTTGGCGTTGTCGAGAGTCTAGAATGTAGAATGTAGAATGTAGAATGCAGAACCTAGAGTTTAGAGTCGTGTAGATATTTCTCTTCTTTGTCTCTCTACAGGCACCACACAGAACACAGAACAAGACAAAAAAGAACAGACCACATACCACATGCACTGTACTGCATGCATTTGATACTGAATAGATTTCATATTATATCTGAAAATTCCACATGTAGTTTAAATGTAGTACTTGTGTAAAATTATGTAGTATGTGTAATGTGTACTCTATACAAGCCGAGTCGAGCCCCGCACTAGACACTAGACTTTTTACTAATGTGATGAATGTAGAAAATAGAAAGTCATAGAGAGGGAGAGAAAGATAAAAGAGTGGGAAAGGGGTGGAGAAAGTCAGTTCAAAAGCCTAGGTTAAATGCAATTTTATAATGACAACACTAATGGAATCAATCTGATGGTATTCAACGTTTATTACTCGATTGATTCCACCATGCTACATGCTACAACCCAGAACTTGACTCCACTCTTATATTATAATATAATGTAACTACATATGCATCTCATACGATTTGTAACACGCAAATAACACATACCACATACAACATAATGTACAAGAATGGAGGAGGAAGAAGTAAAAAAAACTCTTTCTTTTTTGATGATAGGCCATGTTCAAAATCACAACCACAATACCAATGACAATGACAATACACGCCATGTGTAGGGAGTACATGTGTCACTTTGACTGTAGATTTTAGATACTAGGGGAGCTCAATAAAGGTTCACTGGGAAATGTGTAGCTATCATCACATTCAGTATAAAGTATAGTGTGTTTTATCTGTACATTATTATTGTGCATATTTAAACTATTATGACAAAATGAAATCACCCATTTTCACATATCTCACTCACCCAATTACAAATTACAAATACACCATAGACCATTCACCATTCACCTCATGCTTCCCAGGAGTCCTTCGTTCTGCCCTATTCCGTATTCATGATGTTCACATATGTAGTTCTGACAAAAGTTTGAAACTTATATTCATCCATTTACGTATTAGTCGTCCATTACTGGACGTCCAATGCTGTTTGATTTCTGTAATCTATTCTGTTTTCAGTCTGCGTTTCAGTCCACTCGAGACTCCAGACTGAGTCTAGATTCTAGATTCTATAAAGACTCGAGGTTGGAGAATGGAGATGGGAGAGTCGAGTCAAATGTATTTACATACTTCAAAAAACGTGTAGTTTTTAATACAACCTATAGCACATAAACTGTTGCAACCAACGTTAAAAGCTATGCAGTATATACAGTATACAGTAAATACCATCAAACTATATTCAGCTTCAACTTCAATGACAACTCAAACGTCGTATTCAAGTGCACATATACACATTACACATGTATGGAAATTCCAATCCATTAGCATATGAATGATGACAACAACAATAGATATACGCTCCTAAACGATGAACGTTATGATGATGATATTGAGCTCTAAGCAAAGTAAAGTAAAGCAAAGCAAAGCATAGTCCACCACTGCAACTCACTGTACTGTACAATATTTCAACTATTGACAAACTACAAACTGTGATGTGATTGTGTGTAAACTTGCGGAACGGAATAGTCCACAGAACAAAACCACAACAAAACCAACAACCAACAACCATACAAAATGCAATGGGGAGTTGAAACAGAGAAACAGAGGGTTTCTTTCACCATCATTTCAAACGTTTTCTGTGTAGATTGATACAGAATACAGAATACGAAGAAAGCATCAGATAATATATTTTTCTATACAACCCACAGAAGACAAAAGAGAAAAGACCCAGGACTATTTTAAAAGTATCAAGAATCAAGAATCAAGAGTACTGAAATCTGTCTGCACGCGCCTTGCTCAAAACTCAAAACTACAAACTATCAAGTATTTACTTTATTCTTTATTCGTATCTTTATGAAAAAGTACATACACGTGTGGATCAAAGACAATTTCAATTACATAACATACAACACAATATGTTATATAATATGTAATAAAATTTCTTATGACTTATGATATGATACATGATACATGATGGATTCATGCACGTTAGATATACTCGGAACTGGGAATTCAAACACTTGAGACTTGAACATTGAACACTCAAAATATTGGACATATCAACAACTTGAGAAGAAGATGGAGTGAAAACATACATGAAAATTAAATATGGAAGACTGAAGAATGTAATATTTAATCATAGTTGATAATATGATGATGAAATTGATGAGAGTTTATTATGTATCTATGTTATTTATCAATCTAGATTCTAGATATTATATTCTATATTCCGTATGTAGATTGTAGATTGTAGAGTGTAAATGGTGGAGTTGTTCTTCTCTTGTACATGTTTTTTAATAACCTCGGGCTTTTCCTTCCTTTATTTCTTTTTGACTTTGACTATCAGACACGCTTCGTGTTTATTACACAACTTTAAAAGTTGAAGCACACAAGAAAGAAAGAAAGAAGATGGATTGCTGGTTGGTTGAATGAGTGAGTGAGTGAGTGAGTGACTGGCTGAGTTGAATAGTGTAAAATAGGAGAAGAAAAGAAGGTTTACATATGCAACACATACCCCCACAGATAGAGATCCATATCCTATGTATGTATGTATGGACTGGATTGGATCGGAGGATATGGAGTGTTTATTGAAATAGTTGAGAGTTTGAATAGTTTGTTGGTTGGAAAAAAGGAGAGGAGGGAAAGAAAAAGAAGTAGAAGAAGAAGAGGACGAAAGAAAGTGAGTACAAGTACGACTAAGACTACGACTGCAAGTATATGAGTACAAGGGAGAAAAGATGAAGAAGATGGAATGTTGGATGTTGGATGTTGTATGTTGTAAAACGGGTTGAAAGTGAAGTACAGATAAAATATAGAGTGAGATGAGGAACAAGTGAAAAAAATAGGAGAGGGAAGGAAATGCGAGAGAAAGCGTTTTCCATGGATGGATGAAAGCGCGCCACGCCAAACCAGCCAGCCAACAAGCCATGGCCATGAAGTAGAACACAGAACAGAAAACTGGAATGAAATGGAATGTGGTGGAAAGGCAAGAGACTGGAGGATGAAAAGGAGTTGGAGAGAATGGGAACGAAAAGGAACAAGAAACACCAAGAAGAAAAAGATGAAGAAGAAGAAGCCACTGAGGAAGTCGATCGATGAATTTGATATTATTATTTGCTGACGCTTGAATATCACATTCACATTCACAATTCATCGTCCTGTTCATACTGCCGTTTCCCCGGTTTTCAGTCTCTCTCTCTTTTTCTCTCTCTCTCTCTCACTTTCACTTCCTCCTCCTTCCTTTATATTAATACAAAATGAACTTTCATTTCATGTGCACAAGTCAACTCCAGTCAAGTCAGCTCAGCTCAGCTCAGCTCAGCTCTAGTCAACTCAAAAACGCTGTGGAATCTCTCTCACTCTCTCTCTGGTTCCCTCATCTCTTTGACTCTCTCTCTCTCTTTCTCACTGGCTTGATATCACAGAGATCCACACAAATACACGGGTTTTACTTAATTGCCAAGCTTTGTACCTACAACCTACAAACTACAAACAGACGATAATACTTGACTTGCCTCCCCATACACACGCACATAGGTACATTTTACACGGAATCATATACATCATGCATTTAGCTTTTAGTTTGTAGTCTACATATTTTAGTACATATGTACTCCCTCTCAATTTATACATAGTTTACACACATTTTTCCTTTATAAAGATACACTTGAAAAGTTTCATTAAATACCTCCTCTCTCCTCTCCCTCTCTCTCTCTCCCACTTTATTAGTCCTCGGATACAGACTCCATTTGTATCTGTTTGAGTATACAGTATGCAAGCATGTGGGATGTGGGTGAGTTTATAAACATGCTACCTTTTCCATTTCATATTACATACCGATATCTAGTCTTATTGAAAATGAAACAGTAAATTTAAACCCTCACATTTATGTCCTACTTGATATTCTCATTTTTATTATTACAGTTTCCGACTACATCAATTTTACTCGAAATTTAAAACACTAGAACACTAGAAAGGCTTCAATTAGTTAATAAACTTCCCAAGACAAGTAAAAACCGATACAAATAAACTAAGATTCTCCACATTCTCCATGTTTTCAAAATTTCAAAGAAAGTCGATTGACAAAAAGAGGATTGTTTCTAAAATCTATTCTTTTTAGCTCCTACAAAATAAAGAAAGAGGAATGGAATCACTATACATTTTGACACACTTGATATTGAAATATGATTGCATTTCAATACAATATAATAATAATAAAAAGCCTCAAAAAAAAGTACACATACTATGTAATAGTAAATGTATAATAGTATATAATAAAGCATACATATGTATGCTTTATTGCATTGTGTATGAAATATAAAGATATAGAAAAATTGACGTTTGACCTAAAAAGCTTTTAAAGCTTTAAAATCCATCCAGAACCGACAGAAAGACACAGACACAGAGATAAAGATAGAGATTGCAGATCTAAGATCGAAAGGGAGAAAACGAGTAAGAGCAGAGTGTCGCACAGTACGAAGAGAGAAAAATAGAAAGAACAGATAACACCACAAAGTATCCATGTACGATGTACGATGTACTTTGATCAGAACAATATCTGTAAGATGGAGAACAGCAAAGAAAAAAGAATAGAAAAGAAAGGAAAATAGATAAAAAAAAAGATGTGAAAACCTTTCAATCGATCGATTTTTTTTCCTTCCTTGCTGAAACCTCATAAATAAAATAACCATGGAATTTAATTTCATTTTTTTGTCCCACACTTTGTACAATATGTCCATTGTACATTGTTCAATCGTTTCAACTCTCAATACAATGACAAGGGAATAAACTGAGCACTGCATTGAGCATTGATATCTAGTTTCTTGTGTCTGAGCCAACCTAACAATCTAACCGTAGTCTAGAAGACTCACACCACACACCACACATAAAAAATGAAGGGGACAAAACTATTTGATTTGGTAAAAAATGTCTCCACTGATATTTACTTCATCCATCTTTTAGAAGCTAAGAAATAAGAAACACACCTAAAATACTAAATAACAGAGCACAGAGTTGTCATTGTAAAATCAAAATCAGAGTAAACAGCATTAAACATTAACCAAGGAATTGTAAACTTTTTATAACTAGCCATAACTATAGCTCTGTGGGTTTTTGCATGCATAAAAAGTATAAAGTATAAAACTGTAGATTGTACAAGTGTACAATAAAAAAGGAATAATACATAATGCTAAAGAAAGAAAGTGTAATATAGGAGACAATTTGCTGTTCACACGGACTAACCGTGTTCTGGAGAACTGGAGAACTGGAGAATGAATGGAGGAGTTGAGAGAGAAAGCATGTTGCTTTCTTTTTTCTTTCCTCTGACTCGTTTTCAACAAATAAATTGAATTCCAACCCAATTGAATCAAATAATCAAAGACAGTGGAAAGTAGTGAGTAGTGAGTTTTTCTTGTGTTTGTGTTCGTATTTGTATTTGTATTTTGTATGTTTGTGCCTTGTACAATGGGAGTAGCAGGATGTAGTGTGAATCTTAAAGCTTGGAGGCTTCAAAACAGACTGTGGAAGAAGAAGAAGAAGAAGAAGAATGAAGAGAAGGATTCAAAACAAAATCAAAGGAATACCAAACACAAAACTCTCACATTCACATTTACATTTGCATTTATCTACATTCACACTCAGGCTCAAATTCTTATTCACATTCACATTCAGAGGCACTCGTAGTCATGAATTGAAATTCAACACTCACCAGAACACTGTGTTATGTGTTATGAAAACCCTGGAAAAGTTGTTTGTACATTCACACATTGTCGTGTCATGTATTCTTCCTTACAAATACAAATACAAGAACAAATATTCAGATATTGAGATAATAGAGAGAGACAGAGAAAGAGAGATGAAAAGAAAGGACAAAATTCTCCTTAACAAACAGAACAAACAAATAAGGAAAGAAAGATGATGATGATAATAATAGTAATACCAATTTTGTATTCATCCCAGAAAACAGAAAACAAGGAACTATTGTATTCCAACTTGGTCAATAACAATAATAATAATACTACAAAATGTAAAATCAGGCACTTTTCTTGTATCTTGAAGATCCATCTGTGTTGAAATAAGGATACAGAGGACAAAGTGAAAATATAAAGAGAAATGTAGAATGTAGATTGTAGATATTTTAGCTACTCTTTTTTACTTGTTTATCATTTCCTTCCGCATCTACACTCTAGTTGTATTTTACAAGTACAAGTACAATCTATATGCTTTATGCCTGTACGTTGTACATTGTACTTGTTTCCGGATTCCCAATCCCAAATTCTGAGTAATGAAGAAGAACAGAAGCTCGGAGAAAAATTTCTTCTTTGAGAGATATATCGATCGACCTAACCTTTTATGTGCAGTGGGCAAATGCACTTGACTTCTAACTTATGTTTTAGGTTCCGTTTTTTTTGGTAAAATATCATGCATGATATTTCACCTTTTAACCCTTTTTATGTCACTGCACCAAATGCTGCTGATTTATGTAAACGAAAAAATAAAATTGATCCCTAACTATTGACGTCTTTTGTAGACTTGGATGGTCCAAGTAAATAATGGACAAGGGACAATAATGGACCATAAAGCATAGAGAATCATGATGGGGAATTGTGAAGCAGAAGAAAAGTGAAAAGGCAAAGGCTTTTTTCTCCTTTTACTTTTCTTGATTCTTGACTCACTTGTTCCTCACCGGAAATTATATTTGCCCTCGTCCGGGCTGTGTATATTATTATTATTGTTATGCATTCTACATTATGTATTATATTTATGTCTTGCTGGGCCAGTCAATAAATGCACAATGAATGTGAGAAAGTCGAATAATGCCTTTCATGCACAATGCAAGAGACAGAGAGACAGTATGTGAGGAGTAAGGAGGAAACAAAGAAAAGTGGGATAGTAAGGAGAGAAAGACAGATTGACAGAAGGACAGAAAAGAGGGGAGAGTGATGGTGAATATGACTAGTGAAAGGAATGGGGATGGAGATGGAGATAGATCCAGAGAAAAGTAAGAGACGACAAAGTACAAGAAAAGTGAGTGACTCTATTGCACAACGAATAGTGCACACAGCACAGTGCATATACAAATATAGAGAAACGACAGCGTACAAACAACTAACAACTAGACAGAAGAATTCATGTAATATCCCAGAAATTGTGAGTCAAACAAGCCGTCGTCCATGTTCAACGTTGAGTGTTCAATGTTCAATCTGCCATACAACGAGAGAGGAAACGGCAAAAAGCAAAAGGAAGGAAAAGCAAAAAAAAGAAGAAGGAGCGGAAGAATTTCACAAATTCCACACCAACTTGTAGATTGTCGATTGTAGATGTTTGATGCTTCCAAACACACACACACACACACACACACATCCTCCATCTACATATTTTACATGCTATATCCATAATGTGCAATGTACACATGACAAGCAAAAAGTACAAGCTACAAACTGAACTGCAGAATCGTACTGTCTACCTCAAAAATATTATATTTGAATATTCAAAATTTAGCTTTGAGTATTGAGAATTGAGTATCAAAATCAAAATGAGCATCACTACAATTCAAACTTTATTTTATATTATGGAAATTTTATATGAAACAGAAACTAAGGAAGCCCAAAATTGTTTCCTACTCCTACACCGTTTCAACATTCAATGCAAATTTTCATTTTGAACATTTTTACGATTCACCTCTTGAGAATTTGTGAAAAAAATTATTTCTTTATTATAAATTAGATGAAAACATTCATGAGCTTTTAAAGTTTGTAGAAAGTATACACATATAGAAGATTTAATAGTACACCACATGTTTCAAAAACGTTCAAAATTCAAAATAATAAAGTGCATAGAAAAATGCGCCATAAGAAAAAGCTTCCAGTAAAAAGTATAGTATTATGCTAATAGTTTTATAATCAATATGTTTTTGTTTACACTTTGTTGTGTAAAAAAAAATCGGCAACAGACAGACAGGTTTGTCAGAATTTATTATAAAACTTTGGTCCTGTGTTTGTACAATGTACACAATACTACGCATATTACGTACCAAATAGTGTACACATATTATACAGTATAACAGCGTTTTAAACCGAAACAAGTTTCCCCCGTTCCTGATGAGAAGTGAGAAAGATTGAAAGAGATGGGGATTTCATTATCTTGTGCTCAAGCACAAGCACAAGCACACACACTGTTGAAGATGCATGATATGCACCTTTTTTTCCACCAGATTTCAGCTCAACTCTAAAGTCTATCTAAGAATGCATGTACACTGTACACTGTGCACACAGGAGAAAAGAAGGGAGGAACGGAGAAGATGAGGATGTGAGGGAGATATGATGATCATGTAATGATCCGCTGTGGTTAAGCCAGTGCTGCGGCTTAAGCTGAATGAACTTCCACCGATTTTCCTAATGCTCCCAACTTCCTACTTTCTCCTTTCCCCACATCATACTCAATCTCTTCCCTATCCGCATGTACGACGTAGCCTTTTTGCATACCCTATACAATACACCCTATACTAGAATCTAGAATATATGAAAGAGTGCATATTGCGTTTTAAATCCATATACTTTACACCTTACATGTATGCTGCATGTAATAGATTCGCTAGCACCATGTAGTTTGTGTATACAGTATACAGGTTTGTAGGTATAGCTTTGGAGCTGCATCTTAAGCGGATAGATAGTTGATAGTTGGTAAAGATATCCAAAATGAAAGATAGAGGAGTGAGAAGACTTTTTTTTCACCACTACTACCTTTTTTTTACTTTGGAAAAAAAAGTGAATGTCGACCTGTGAAAACCCAACTATTCAGCCGTCAATCTCCTCGCGTCTCCCTCTCTTCTCTCTAGAATCTCGCATCTAGAATCTAGACTGAGATTGAGACGGAGGAAAATCGATGGACTCAAATGGGAAACGGTTTTTACCTCACTGAACCTGTCTACATTACAACACTTGACTGACTTTCTCCACTCCCCACTACTTTACCTCTTCTCCCTCCTTTTTTTCACCGTCCTTTCTCCTTCTCCTTCTCACGGAACGTCACATCACACGAGCCAAAAAGGCCAAGTATCTATCAATCTATCTAAAATGTACACTGTATTTTATTCTATAATGTACAATGTACATTGTACATACTTGAAGGTAGAAGGTAGAAATAGAAATAGTGATGGAGATTGAAGGGAAAATCTCACTTACCCTCACGATTACTGTCATCTCTCTCTCTCTCTTGCTCTCTCTCTCTCTGTAGCTTTGCTCTGCATAAACAACTACGTTTTTACAGTTTATATATTACATTTTATATTCTAGGACTCACCAAACCAAAAACCATGGAAAAGTTGTACAAAAACTATCATATTGCCATTCCTCATATTCAAATTCATATTTATATTTAGTAGAGGAGGCGGAGGTCACCGGAAATGCGAGAAGATTATTGTGTGTACACAATATTTTTATACTTTCCTCCCTTTGAAAAGGAGACGGTATGAGAGCGGAAAGCTCTTGACTTTTGAATCTAGAATCTTGAGTATTGAGGATTTAGAATTGAGAATTGAGAAAGGAAAACAGTTTGAGATTTGAGATGGTGAAAGCATTTAGATTTGGATGAGTTTTTCCTCTCTCTCTTCCCTTTCCTTCAGTTTGGCCATTGCCATTGCCATTGCCATCTCCTTAGGTACATGTGCATGTTTATCTACTGCTTTCCATCTCATCCTCAAACGTTTTCCCGCTCCAGTCGTCCACCCGTCTGTCTTTAGTTTACTTTACTCCACTTCAATCTTTATACAGAGTATACAGTATACGCAATGTAGTAGAAAGAGATGGAAACCCGAAATGGGGAAAGTCGTCATTTAGACGGACTGAAAAGTATTTCAAGTTTGGAGATTGCACACTACACACTACACTCTATATGTACAATGTATAAGCAGTCCAACCAAAGTAAAGAAAAGTAATACTTGGGTGGAGAAAAGGAGAAAAGGAGACAGAGCGAAAAGAAGTAGAGTAAAGAGTAAAGAGTGCGAGTGAAATTGAGAGAGGAGGAGAGGACCGAAGAAAAAGAAGAGGAAAGAGAGCAAGAAGACTTTATTGTCCGAGCACCGAGCATCCAGCATCCAGCACGAACGAATAAAAATGAATGCTCTTTTCATGATTTTTATTGGAGAGAGATTCTAGATTCTTTCAATATCTTTGTGCGGAGGATCGTAACATTAGCCAAAGTTTACCTGCTACTTGCTCCTTTTTTTCTCCTTCATTCTCTCTCTGTCTCTCTCTCTCTTTGGACTCTCAACTCTCGACTCATCTCTCTTTTCAAATAAATAAGTATATTCTACAGAGAGCATTTTATTCATTCTCCCCGGGGATTTCTGAAATCACTTCCGAATCGGTTCTCAGCCTCTTTCTCTCTCTCTCTTTTACTCTCTTTTACTCTCTTTTACTCTCTTTTTCTCTCTCTTTGCTCAGTTTTCAGCTCAGTAGACCACTGAAAAAGCCCTCCACTACAAACTCAGGCACATCTCTAAAGTCTAAAGTCTAAACACACATAGACATAGACATACACAAACCCAAGGTTGAAAACGCTACCTTTAACCGTCTCAGTTCTCAGATAGGCTGATAGATAGATATATGGATAGATAGAAGGAGGAAGAGGAAAAGGGCTAACATTTCTCGTAGGCACAAAGTAGACAGAAGAAAGCAGAGGAGCAGTGTAAACATTGCCATGTGATTACTTGTTTATGCACTCCCCATGGAAATGTTCACCTTGTATAAAGCATACGCACTCAACGCTCAACGCTCAACACTCAATGTTCAATATTGAACAGTATTCAAAATTCAAACCATATGATACACACATTAAATAAATGTGTACACATTCTGGCCGAATTGCGTATTGAATATTATGTATGACTTATTACGTGCTTTTTGTTCCAATTTCTCGAATATTCATCCTCAAAATATTGCAATTTGGATGTGGATCTTAATCTCAATTGTTTGATAGTTTTTGCAGACCAATTTCATTTTTATATCTGTGAATAAAATACATGTCCATGAGTTAAACAGAATCGCTACATCTTTTTTTATTAAAATTCCATCATGAAACCGTCATGAAAATCTTATTTTGAGAAAACTGAGAAAAACGGAAGTTCTAAAGTATGTGTTATTATTACTTTTTTATTTTTTCTATTATGAAAGAGATGAAAAGTCTAGAGTCTAGATTCTGGGCTCATCTTGATTATTATTATTATTGTTGTCCGTTCATCTCCTTCATTCATTCATTAATCCAGGGAAGAAATCCGTGAAAGAAGAAATAAATGTCGAGTCAAAATTAAAACGGTGACGGTTGGTGGTTCTTGTTGGTGTTGGTTTGTGGTTGGTTGGTGATTGTTGGTTGGTTGCCGGAGGACGGGCCATGTCGTTTGGAAATTACAGTTGACCACATTACAAACTTACTTACTTACGTCAAGGAAAATGGAAAGCACATAACACATAATATGTATACTATACATTGTATAGTCAAAGTGAAAAAGTCTGTACACTGTGCACGTCTCATCTCTTCTATCTCTATCTACTTGGAATTTCTATAGGCCTCTGTTTAGACTTTTTAGAGAGCAGACATCATTATGTACATAATACATAATACAAAAGTATAAAAGGACTCTTTTCTGACTTGTGACTATAGGATATAGGATTGAAGATTCAAGTCACCAGCTCAGCATCTCTCTGTTCTACTTCTACAAGATATTCTGTATTCTGTAGACTGAAGAGAAAAGGAGAAGACTGGAGACTGGAGGATTCTATTCAGCTTTTTGGACTTCTCTTCTATGTTCTGTGTTCTGAGTCTGAACGCTGGAGACTGGACGCTAGACAAAGTAAAGGTTTTAGTTGCATTTAGAAAAGTCAAAGTCAAAGTCAAAAGATTGACTGAAATGGAAACCTAATCTTATTGGATAGACCACAACAAAAGGGACAAAGTCATTTTCTTTCCGTCCTCCGTTTTCTGTTTTCTTCTCTTCTTTTCCTTTTCCCTTCCGTTTGTCCAGCGGGTTCGTATGTCAGTCATTGTCAGAGTTTTTTTTTGTTTTTCATATACGTAGCTCTCCTTGAAAAAGAAAGCCAAAAACATTTCTCCCTCTTTTACTAGACTCTGGACTTCTTTTGTCACAAAATGTATTACGTGTACAATGTACATACATTTACTGTGTTTAATACAGCATGTCATCCTCTCAATTCTCACTAGTCAATAGTCTAGTCAATAGATAGCAGATATTAGATATCACAGTTAGCCAAAAACTGGAAACTAAATCAAAGATAGGCCAATGTACTTAGAATTACTTCTAGTTACAAAATTTGATGGATTGTTTCAGAACTATGAAGAACTAAAATCAGAAATAAATAAAAAACGAATCAACGAGAGTTCGTCATTAAAATAAAATGTGACCTCTCCATTATAAACTTTTTACTTGGGACTTTTAACTTTTAGATTTCAGCTTTCAGTTCTTCAGTTTTCGCAATTCCATTTTAAATTCTTTGCATGTCACATGCCTCAAGTTTATATCTGCAGGGTTTTGGGTTTTCTTTGTATTTTTGTATTTTGTGCAAAAAAAATGATGTGAGATATAATCCAGTCCCCTTTGAGAAGGATGGAGAAACCAGTATTATTATTGTCATTGTTTATTCATGACTTTATTCATGTTATTGACTTTGTATTGTATTTTTCTAGTGTTATATGAAGGAGGAACGATGAACCTGGTGGACAGGGGACATTGAACAGTGGACAATGAATAGACTTGATGTTTCTACTATTTGGTGACACACGCGTAACACGTAATTCTTGAACATTGAACAGCAACAACAAGAGCAAGAACCACATTTTAATTAAATTCACAGGTGAATGAATGCTTCAAGAAACAGGATAGATAATAGATAATAGATATCGAGAGCTCGAAAGAGCTGTGGAATTTTTACAGAGATGGAAACATCCATTACATCAATTACATTTATATTTTATATCTTTCCAACTCATTTTTTAAATAAATCTGTAGAGTTCAGAATGACAATGTCCTTGAAATCCCAAGATTTTAGCTCAACAACTAAATATCAATACCAAAAACAAACTGCATAAATTGTAAATTCTACATTCTACATTCTACAATGTTCACTATTTATACAAAATGAAGCCAAATGAAAGTGAAAGACTTTAAAGAAAAAATTGAAAATGTGCAAGAGAATTGAAAAATTAATATTACAATACATGCGTACATGTTATGTGATGATGATGATGATGGTGACTGATAAGAGGCAGAAGAACTTGAAATACAAAGAGACATGATCACACTGCACACTGCTGTACAAACCATATAGAATATCTAAAAAGTACACATGTAATAAAATGTTGCTGATTCTTGATTGTTGATCACAACCAGACTTTTTATCGATTATCTAGTCAAATACACAGCATACGCAAATGCAGTACTTTGCATAAATTAAAAAGTCCATTCCTCTCTCTTTACTCTTCCTTTCAATTCTGTATTCTGTGTTCAGTCATTTTTCAGTTTTCTTCTTTTTTTGATGAAGCTTGGAATCATGATTCACTGTTTTTGTAACTCACAAATTCATCTTTCTAAGACTGTGTTGAGTGTTGACGATCCATATGAATTGAAGAGAGGCGAGTACAAAGTTGCCTATTTTATCGTATACGCAAAAATAGTTTGTTTCATACAAAAAGTCTTAAATGAAATGTATATGGAGAAAATGGTCATGTGAAATGTCATGATCATTATAAAGAAGATTTACTGAGCACATTAAAACATTATATAAACTCTCTACGCCAATAATTAAATGCTCTAAAAATCAGCCATTATTTCTTCATCATTTAGTAAATGCAGACTCTATGATCTAGAATTTAGAGATTTACACCGTCGTAAATAAAATTCTCAAATGTCAACAAAATATGACAGCAAAAGGAGTCAAGAGACGCTGTACATTGTACATAGTACATTGCTGCATGTATAAAATATTATGTCGATTATACATTTTGGTTCGAACTATATAATATTATTTTGAATACAACACATGACATGCCAAATACTAAATAATGTCAAACTATTAAAAGTTTACAGGCACTTTTCCTAACCATTTTATAGATTGTAGCAAGAGATCAGATCCCATAGCTTACAATACATAACCTATAGCAAGTAAATTTTCACCCCTACCATAATAATAAACTACCTCTGCCTGGGACATCACAGAATATATCTGTAATATTGTCCTAGGGTAGTAAACGTCTCAATTTATCAGCCCAATAACTCATGAGAGCCTTTAGAATTTTATTTGGAAATTAAAACATCAGTCTTTAGATCCAAAAGTCAATCGCGTATTATACGGTATAATGCAATAAAATGACAATGTTTTGATCTATATTATGTATTATGTATAATAAAATACACATGTAACAAATGTACTGTCAAAATATCAAAATCAATATAAATATAATCATTAAAAGATTACAAAGAGCTTAGAAAGTTGTAGAAAAGGTTATTGGTTATTAAAATACTGTATAAAATACACATGATACTTCTCATTCTCTATTTCTTTAGAAATTGGAGTTGACTTCATTTGACTTCATTTTGAGCTACCCTCCCTCAATATGTTATTATACTTATTATGCATTATACATTAACATTATACAATACAAAGAGAAAGAATGGGGTGAGATCTATTTTTCCTTAAGCATACACACTACACACGTTGTATTACATTTATATTATTACTTATTATTACTTATGCATTTCATTTTATTATATTCAGCAACAAACAAAAGTCCAAGACAATTAAATGCAGCCATGTCAATTCAATAAAAAAGCCCATCGTTGATGTTGGAAGTGCATCCACTCTACTGTGTGTAGTGTGTACGTATACTTCACGTGTGCATCTCATGAATAATGACAAGGATGCATGATGCATGATTTTTTATTCTTGAATCTGTACATTTTTCATTACTTTTGATATCAAGAGGAATTGAGCATTGAGTATAGAGTACAATGAAGATTGTAGATTGAAACAGTTGTATACTTTGTATGTGCGTATTCTCAATAATCTATACTCTACACTCGGCCGTCAATACTTGTTACACATTTCTTGATTCGAATTTTGAATTGCTCTTATTACTTTGTAGTTATTATATCTATTGTACTGTTGTTTTGATTTTCGATTGATACCATTCAACTTTCTCGATTATATGTATTTTCCGCCATTATACATGTTACATATTACAAACACATGATACGGAATTGGGCAGAGTATAGTTAATATTTAAGTTATACATTATACAGTCATTATAAATAATAAATAATAATTTGTATACATCTTGATTACCTATTACATTTGGATTACCAATCACTCTACTCTAGCTCTGGGGAGGGAATTTACATTGCCTTTCGCAGAATACAAAAGTAAATGTACATGACAGAGTATAGAGTATGGAGTAGTGAATACTGAATACATGTATGATGTATGAAGTGTGATTGGAAATTTCTTGATCAGAGTCAGAATGTACTCTACAGTTTACAGTTGTACAGTTAAACAGAAAGTACAAGTGTAAAATGAAGAATAAGTAAAACCGGCATGTCGAAGGAGGAGTAGGAAAAAAAACTTGAAAATATATGCATAAACGATTGGAATATAGGTAGATTGCTACGATTGATACTTATGTACATGATATTTATGTGTGTTGGGTTGCTCAGTTTTTGTATGCATAAGTATACAATCTTATACAAAGTACAGATTACAGATATGTAGTTATGGATTTCACATCCATCTTTTCATGCATACTTTAAATCACATCTCATATGTCATATTGAAAATGTTCAATGTGTAATGTGTAATGTTCCATGTGTACTATTAACTATTAAATATGGAGGTAATAAGTAATAAATTAAGGAAATGTTAATTTATGGCAGTACAGAGTACAGAAAAATGAAAGATATGAATGTAAAGAGTAAAGATAGATGACTACATACGTAATACGTAAACATGTAACCTGTAATGTAATACTGCATACATTATTTATTATATGACGTTTTGACGAATCGTTTATCAATTGAGACAAAATTGTGTGTTTATATACATAACAATTAACAATATAAGATATAAGATTGAAATGTATGTAAAAGGTACATAGTTTATTTTCATTTTGTATTTTTGATATCCTTTTCGTGAATCATATGAATGAAGGAACAAACGAACAAGCCGGTTTCTCACTTTTCCTTTCTCTGCTCATTTTTACTCTTTGATCTGTCATCTCAGTACACTTGCTATATACTATGTACTATGTACTGTATTTAGTATTTAGATATTGATATTGATAGTGTGCCTTGTGTATAAAAACCAGAAATATACAAGAATATTTCTGATGTTTATCGTGACTGACGACTGAGGATTGACGAGTGACCCTTGATTCCTTGTGCAAATTTTGCTTTGTTTAGTAGTCATTAAATAAACTACAATAAAACTTCACAGAGGCAAATTACACATTATTCTTTATTCTTGTGGTAGTCGTTTTTTATCATGCAGTTGTGCACATTTTGAATTTTGACATTCACTTTTCTTCTACATGTAAGTAACTACGAGCAATGAGGAATGAGGACCAAGAACATGTGAAAGAGCGTTCACCCCTCTCCAGATCTTCATATTATGAAAATGTCCGATGTCATGAACTGACTCTGACTCTCTGCCTTCTGTATTCTGTACTGTAAATGTTATTACATACAAGTACAAATGACAAATGACACACGCCTCACTCATACAGAAAGCAAACACCAAACACCAAACACTAAACAGTGTTTAATGTGCAGGACGATAAATTGGGCAGAAAAGGTAGAAAAACAACAAAATTCCTGTGCTGTGCACTTCCTATGAATTTGCATCCATTTTTCCTGTTCTATATGAAGATTTAATAGACGCATGAAACCATGAGGAATGTACCCAAGATTTGCAATTTAAGTAAATGCTTTAAAGGAAATAAAAAAAAGAAGAAGAGATGCTACAATTATCATGATTATGCGGATAGCCAAGAGTCAAGACAAGAGTCGAGATTAGAGAATTTGAGAGCTTCATGATTTTAATTCTTCGTTTTTCATTCACCGTTTTAAAAGTTTACAAGGATTTTAAATTTTAAATTACATTCATGTAAAAATGCAATAGTAATTATTATTTATTATCTATACTTTTGTCTTAAATTTACTCTGGTATTTTTTACTGCTAAAAGACTGTTGACTTTTTTGTATTTTTTGTAAAATTTTGCATTCATATTTTTACTGTAGTACTTTATTAAAGCCTCACGACGAAAATAAAGGTTGAAATGAGAGGAAATGACTTGTTGAATGAATCCTGGCTTATTTAATAAATACAGTAGTTTTGGGTCCTTGACAGACAGTTTTCTTGGAGTGACAAAGATGTCAAGTCATCACCGCCATGTATTCGTATTTGTGTCTAATATGAACCTCGCGTCTCATGTTTTTAAAGTCTTACCACAACATGACATAAGATAAAAGATGCAAAATATAAAGTATCATAACAGTACAAAAGGTGTAACAGTACATACAAATAAACTAATGAAAACATTTTTTAAAACATGTCGTCTGGATTCTAGATCTCCTATTTTGAATGATTTTTTCTTCTGTCTTTCGCCACACATTTCTTACTTAAAAGTTGCAAGACAGATTATGAACAGTCATTTTGTTGCATGTTCATTCATAACAAAAGCATGTTGTAACTTGGAAATGACAACTATATACAATATACAACTACCCTTAAATAACGATCTTTTGGAGTTTTTAATAAAAACCTTTAATACAATTTTACACATGTATTGTATATTGTACAGTGTTTAATATTTGGTATTTGGATCAGGAATCCAAATCCATGGCTCAGCTCCTTTTGGTTGAATGTTGAATGTTCAAGTTCACTCGTCTATGGATCACTGTGTTACTTTGATGTGTACATACGCAGAACAGAAAAACGTTAGTTTGCAATTTGTGTGCGTAGCTGAACACACGAACAATTTACATTGTACATTTGTACTAGTATCTATTTTACTTTAATTTTTACTTGCTTAAACTATTTTCTATTTGCATGTCAATTCCCGTTCCATTCTTAATACATACATGTAGATTGTCATGTTTGCTTCACCAAATGGTCAGCAATCTATGTATGTTATGTGTACGAATAAGCGTATCCTTTACTAGCTACTAGCTACATCCTGCAAAAACTTTAAAGTACGATATTATATATTATGTAAAACTACCTGTTCCCTTTTCTTCCTAACCTAAATCACAAATCACAGACTTTGTGAGTTTGGACTTAAAATTTAGCATAATCGGGTCTTCACTTACTATCTACTATCCAGATAAATCCTGATGGAAATTCTACCATGAGCAGTTTTCAATAAAAAATGAAGAGTTGTTTGTTGTTTTCCACAAGCATGTACAATGTGCAACTGAAACTACATTTTAGAGCATTTTTGAAACCACTACTGAAACTACAAAACAATTTCATTACTTCCTCACAATTTGAGAAAATGGTAAATGGTAGACTGAAAATAATATTTTGCACGTTCACAACTTATTATATAGAAAGTAAAAGTACCAGTAGAACTGAACAGGTACACAGTACACAGGTACATGCATAGGAATATTATAACCATTTTCATTTTTCATGAAGAATTCACTTGGAAATAACGATGACATAAAACATAAAACTGACTTACAATGTCGATAAATAATAAAAATAAGTGTAAAATGTATTAAACCAACAATAAACAATATGTATTGTGTATGGAGTATGGAATCCATACTATGGATGTGTTTATGATCTGTGAGCTTCAGGCTTAGGTCGTCAAAAGTCAAAAGGTGTGAGAAATAGAAAAAGAAAACAAATTGCAAAGGTATTATATTCTACATTATACATTATACAGCTCTATGTGTATTATATAAATACAGCTAAACAATATTGTGGAGAATTTTAATGAAGGTTGTTGTTTCCCTTTCATTTATTCTGTATTGTGTGAGAGACATTAGTAGATTGCAGATGGAGTATAATATGGAGATAATATTATGATGATTTTAAAACAATGAATCTGGTCGCAATGTACATATAACATTATAACATCTACGCAAGACAAGAGAAATAGGTGAGTTGTGAGTTGTCATTAGTCTTCGACTACATCATATTTTACTATACAAAATAGTAAAGTATACATATTATGCATATCCTAGCAGTGTATTACAGACGTAATATTATGTACTTAGGATTAGTCACTATTCATGTAATGTGATGTGCCGTGATATGATGGGATGTGAAGTGATGTGATGGGAGATGGGAGCATCAACATCTTCACCAGTCACCAGCATCCTCTTTTGTTTGACTTTCATGTGCATATTTCTGGGGAATTGTGTGCTATGTGCTGTGTGCTGTGTACAAAGCACAGTTTACAGTTTACAACGTTCAACGTACAGGACAAACCTTTTAGTTTTCACTATAGGCATCCTCTGGTTTGTTTGTTTGTTTCTCTGTCATCAATACAAAATGCAAAGTGAGTAGTGGAGTAGTCAGGAGTCAGCAGTTTGCAGTCAGAAGTCAGTATTAATGAGAGGACGAGAAACAAATATTGGCACAAAGAAAAGGTAGGCTTCAGATTCTTGATTTCAATATGGAAAATCAATACACATTATATACCTGTGTGTAAATATCAAATATACATCTACATCTTCCTTTGTACTTTACATGATTATTTCGCAAATTGAATACGAGACACAAGTCCCAAGTGTAAATTGTATATTGTACATGATATATCTATTATCTATGCTTATTCGTCTACAAACTACAAACCTTTTTAAACACCATTGTAACAATAATTAGTGGCCAAGCAAAGGTGTAATTTTTTCACGCAAAAATTTGTTTCTCATCACAATGACCACTGATCACTGATCGGTAATCAATAACAAATAATAAATAAGCAGTAATGGGTAGGCGTCACTGATGTATCTAGTATTTAGGTTATCCCTGTGATCATTCACTGATAGACTATCTTTTTTTTGGTAAATAAATTGTAAAATCACTTTCAAATTTCCAATATTAAAAGTTAAGGCAAATGTACAATTTTTCTTATGACTAATGATGTAAGTACACATGACGCATCTTCATTCTTGAGCTTCTATCATCATTAACACGTTTAAACATGGTCAACTCTAAATACTAAATACTATAAAGTCTAATGCTTTACTGTTAATTATTGACTATTGACTTTAACTAATCTATCCCTTCAGGCTATGAAACATTTAAACTGTTGTAATAATGTACAGTAATATGCTGGTATTCTGTAATATGTGACGTTTCATTTCATAAATTGTGGATTAAGTGTTGGTTCAAAATTCAAAATAGATAATAATTATTGATTATTGATACCGCACGGTCGTCGTGTGTTTTAGTTCTTATTGTTAGTTCATAGTTCATACAATCTAAAAATATGAAAGAGTTGTAATTATTACATAATAATGCTAACAATACATTCGATATGAATTTGTAATGAAAATATCATTGTGGTTTGTGACTTTGTAATTTGTAAATTTCATCGTCTGTGGATGTGGATGTAAAATGTATAGGAGTATCGATTTCCGAATGTCACGGTCTAATTGAAATGTTGAGGCTGAGCACTGAGCACTGAGCAGTGAACAGTGAATGGTGAATATTGAATATTGAACAGTGAATTGAATTCAAGATGAAAGAGAGATGAGCAGACATAATTGAAATCAAACAGACAGATAGCGAGGAGGAATCCACAATCCAAAGGCGTATGTCTCATGTCTAGTGTTTAGGTACATAGTATTATACATACCATATCAGAGATAGGTACAGGCAATCTTATAATACGAAAATGTGTGATAGGAGATAGAAGTGAGGATGGCATGGTGTATGGTGTATGGTGTATAGTGCGTGACATGTCATCATCATTTGAATTTGATCGTGAGAAACACCAACAAGTATTCAAGTAATGAGTAATGAGTCTTTACATGATTATTGTCACACATCACTTACAGATATACACTATACACAATACACACAGAAACAGAAACAAATGAGCTTGGAGTTCAAAAATGAGAAGAGAGACCACGACAGACACTATGTCACTATTCACGATTGTCTATGCATTTGAAATCTGCAATAAGATACCTACCTATACTTCATACTCCCATTGATACATCATTACTCTACTATTTTATTATCTAATAAATAATAATGTAGAAATATAATCATTATCAGGAGGATGATGCTCAAGATTATTATGATTATTATTATGAATAAGAAATAAGAAGTGTTCTTCTTCTTTTTGTTCTGTTATTTATTTCTTATTGTTATGTTTCTAAATCGTAAATGGTAAATGGTGAATATTCACTGACCAATGATAAAACCGTGACTACTTGTCCTCCGTTTTCTCTCTCTCTCTCTGTCCTCCCTTCTCTCAATATCGTCCATTGTACCAAATACAACATATTATTGATCATTCCTTGTCTCCTCAAAATAAAATAATATGTAATATGTAATACAAACGTAATAATAATAATAATAATTGTACTGATAATAAGAAGAATGTGGACTGCACAATAACTGCATCATTATTTACTATTTACTATTTACTCATTTTTTTCTCATCCTCATTCCAATTTTGAATTAGAAATGTATGTATCTTTTGTACATGGACATAAGCCACATGCAGTGTAAAATGGAGAAAGGAGGCCATTTCATCAAGTATATTTGAGGAGTTTAATAATACTTGTATACAATTGTACATTGTACAAAGTAAACAGAAACAGAAAAAAGATGCACTTGTACATGCATTGTTTCATCTTTCTTGTATCTTGTACCACCTTCACCGTCTCATCTCTCATCCCTTACATAATAACATATTATTAAATTTCTATATAAATACATATTTATCACCTTGTAAAAATTCGTGTGTCCCAGAATAACAACTAACATGAAAATAATAATTATTATTATTATTAGGAAAATTTCTGAAACTCAAGTTGTATGCACTACATACAATGTACATACTAGCTGTGTTCTTGTAATTAATTACACGAATTGTTCAAAGTTCAAGAAAATAATTCATTTTCCATTTAAAGCTATAGTGAATGAATTTGAAGGTAATATAAATAAATAAATAAAAATAAATAAGATGTAATAATAAATATGGTACATATATTTTCATAACCTCACTTTAAGCTTTTTCAGAAACAAGATACAAAAGACGAAAGGTAAAAGTATTTTGAAAAACTAAATCAAGTTTCATAAAGGTCTGCAGTTCTTTTTATTGTGCGTTATTATTTCGGTAAATTATAAGTATAAGGTTCATTTTTAGACTTTTGTGCTTTTCATTTTCTAATTTCCAACGCCATTGGTACTTGAAATTTGAAATCTTGGAATGAAATGAGGAAAATCAAACAATATGTATGATGTATGTACAATGTACAATGTACAAACTATTAACTATTCCAAAAACAAAACATGAGACACAGTTCAATTAGTAGATGTACAATACAAAGCAATTTTACATTTTACACAACCAATCCAATCCAATTCAGCTCAATACAATGCAATGAAAATGTGGGTGCAGTTCAGTGTTCAGTGGGAATTCAAGATTCAAGATGAAAATACTCGGTAAACAGCAATCATTTCATATATCATACATCATACATAAATACATAAATTTATATCTATATATGTACTCATAATTCATACAAATTTCATTTTTTGTTGTACCTGACGACCTATACACTATACTTTGTACAGCACTATGCATGACTTATGTATCAGCCAACTTTATATAATGTATAGCCACTAAATGTCAGATGTAAAGTATTCACTGTGAGATCTGCTACTCCTTTTTCTTTTTCTATACAATGTACAATGTAAAACAGCTGAAATTTTCTTATGCCAAATTTCAAAAGTTCTTGTCATATCTGTATACTGTATACCTCAGGTTATATAAAAGACATTCGTGTAGGGTATATACTTTATACATGATATTCTTAACACTTGATACAATTCACATGTTATACACTGTACTTGTGCGTATATAACTAATCAGAGGTTGAATTACATTTTACATCATTATATAAATGTAATTACTTTGAAAAATATCATTATCATGTGTGAGATGTTACGTATACTGTAAACTGTAAATTCAGGCAAAGGAGAATGAATGTAAATCTGATTTACCCTATTTCCGACTCCGACTTCCTGTGCACAGTCATGTTCTTTTATTATTCTTTGAAAAGTACATGTAGAAATATTGTTGTCGTTCGATGTTCCACGTTCGACACATAATTTGTAATTGGCGACAAGACAATCAATCTAAAACCTACCTATGTTTTGGCTATAGTTGATTGGTGTTTTACAAAAACATACTGTTTTTAGTTTTTAGTGACAATGACTGGTTGATTCAGTGGTTATGTGGTAGTTTTGTTTGGGGAAAAAAGCAAAAGCAAAATGATCATGATTGAAATCAAACCAAAACCGCACACTGGCGCAGAACTTGTACATTGTACATTGTACATACATTCTCTTAATTCTGCTACCAGCCACCGTCGTCAACGACAGTCCTGTACCTCCACTTTGACTTTGTTTGTTGTTTGAATTTCAATTTTTGAATAACTCAAAAGTCACAAGTCACAAACCTCAATAGGCAATAGATACACATGGTCAAGGTCATTTGTTGAAATGAAAAGTAATTAGATGGACAAATGAAGCACATGAAAGGGAAAAGCTTCAAAAAGAATTTCAATTAACAACCCGTAAAATGTTTTACAATGTTGTCTATTTTTATTTGGCATCTGCCAGGTGGGTAGAATAATTAGTTCATCTTCTTTTTTTGCATTAGAACAGTGCAGCTCGAGTGTTTGCATATTGCTGTTTATTATTGTCTATTTATTTTGTTTCAACTATTCAAAAGTCATGATTCCTGCCAACTACTCATGTAAATTTCTAATAGTTAAAGCTCAAATGTTTTGTACATAAGTATGATACTTTATGTAATGATTCAAATATAGTACAAAAAAATAGTAACCTAGTTATACTTTAGATTAGATAGCTCAAGTCTCTCAAGAAAAGTGTAGAGCAGTGTATCTATTATCTATAGGTCAGATGGATGAGATGACAAGGTTGCACCTTCGTAGTTAATAATAATGATGAGACTGATTGCTGATTACATCTTATACACAATACATTGTACATACAGGTAAATGTTAAATGTGGATCCAACATTAAAAAGATTACGTATTCATTTTTAATGTTTAATGTTTATGCATCAAATATCAAATGGCAGTGTGAAGTAAAATCTACCATTCTCCTCTGTTTGTAAGTCATAAGTCAGTTTCCTGAGGTATCTCGACCATCAATGCACCTCATACTTCATAATCCATGCACCATGCTCTCATTCTGATAGATCTAAACGCGGATAATCTGCCATGTACCTATATGCATGCAAAAAGCAGCATCATTCATCATTCGTCATTGGCACTATAAGCTCGTAGCCCATTGTCAGTAAATTGTCAATGTTTAGGTGAAAAATTGGCAAGAAGAAGGTAGAAGATAGAAAAGAAACAAAAACTATACAAGTAATTTGTATCATTTCTATAATTCATAGATATGATAATACATGTATGTTTTTGTTTATTTATTTAGATCTTTTAGCAACTTTTCCACAAAAATTGACCTAAAACCTAGGACAAAACAAGAGGCCAGTTACAATTCATCAGCTGGTTCACATGACATGTCTTGTTCAGTATTCAGTATTCAGTAATGTGACATGTTCGTTCCGCATCTTTAACTCTAGTTAATCCAATAAATATTAAGACACCGTGTAAAATGTAAAACATAATGCAAAATCTAGTATACATGTTGCATGTGCCATAGATCATCATAATACATAATACACAATGCACATTATTTCTAAGTATTAAGTATTATTTACCATACATTTTACATGTACGACGTATGACATAAAATATAATATGCATATTCTATTTTTTGAATGATGAAACGAGAGAGTTTGTGTTGAAATGACTGAATACTGAATACTGCATGCTAAAAGTTATAAGAGTGCCTGTGGGCTGTAGGCGCTTGAGTCTTGAGTCTTGAGAGATTTTGACAACGACAAAGTCGAAGAGACGGCAAAAGCCTAGAAGTGTAGAAGCTGAAGCTTTGTTGTTGGAGTTGAGTAGAGTTTCCTCAGAGGAAAGAACCTACCTATACCCCTAATAATAATACTAGTACGAACAGTAAAATACTAGTACGACGTAATGCTAATATAAAATAATAAACCAGGGGCTAAATAAAAACAATCGACATGCTTTGTAAACTTTTTTATAAGGTATAAAATCCTGAGTCAATATGGCACATAACAAAGCACAAAGTGTACACTGTTCACTGTACACTGTACACACATAAAACCGTGAAGCATATTTACAGAATATTACAAACGTTACATACAACACACAGTAACAGAAAAGGGACGACATATGAGATTCACAATTTATAATAGTAAATGTGTACAGTGTACAGTATTGATGAGAAAGGGAGAACGATCCATCTCAACTTGTAACTTGTACACACTACTCTCACAGCTCACAGCCCGTAGCCTGTAGACAAATACTCAAAAAATAAGTTTAGATAAAAGCAAAGTAAAGTTGTAGGTATTTTGCAATAACAAGATACTCAATGTAGGTATTTATCATGCTTGATGCTTGATGCATCATGTAGGTATAACTTTACTTTACCATACTTTGAGCAATCTCAAAGATACAAGCATGTGTGCATAATACATAATACATATTGGAGCTTTTCCATTACCATTGTTCCATCTTCCACCCACTAAAATCTAAAATTGCAACAAAAGTACAAAAATCCAAGAGAAAATTGAGGATTTAAAATTTAAAATGTTTTAGCTAGCTGTTAAAAGTTACACACATGTGCACAAAACACACACAGTACATTTTCCTACTTTCAGCTTATTTAGACATGTTTTTGTTTTATTAGTCAAATTTCCAAAGGATCTCGTCAACATTATATGAAATACGAAATGCAATATTAAATATTAGAGCCTCAAATCTTCAATCATGTATCACCAGTTTGAGTTTTCAGTTTTTAGAACTAAAACTTTACAACGGATATTTAAAGAGTAAAAAGAGTAAAGAGTAATAATGTGCCTTTGGTTTGTTGTAATTATTGCATATTATGTGCATGCCTACATGTAAAAAGTAAAAGAGTAAAAGAGTATATGTGATACACCTCTTTTTGTCTTTCTCAAAACTCCAAGTTTTGGTTCGTCTCCTCCGTTTACCTCCGTGATGAAAATCTGGGAAGACACACACAGGATTTGTACTTTGTACTAGAAAATATTTTGTACGTGTAATTGTATAAATGCAAGTTCACCGGCACATTGACAGGGGTGTGTCAACTTCATTAAGCAATTGGAGCTTATTAAATCCATCCGTACAATTATTTTTACTCTACACTCTACACACTGTACATTTTGTGCAGTGTACATGTTGGATTTGTTCTACAAGTCCCAAAGTATCTATGAGTACTTGCAGCTTACAACTTGTAAATGCTTGATGGCATCAGTAGAGCACTGTCGTGTCATTTCATCACTTTGCTGTATACTGTATATTTATGTAGTCTGTAGAATGTAGAGTGCAGATTTCAAGTGGTTCAAGTTGAGACGTTAGAAGTTGGAAGTTGGAAGACGCAGAAAAGAAGATGAGCTTTTAGCTTTGAGTTTAAGTTTGGGTTTGCATTCAAAGAACCCACTAAAACGGGAAGATAGAGGCATTTAACTTTATGACAGTGCGTGTGCAAGGAACAGTCACCCCTTAAAACAGTTTTAATCATACTTGTAATAACAATAAGTAAATTTTTGTGTGCTCTATATTAAATATAAAATGTACTACGACAACTTTAAGATTGGTAATAAAAATGAACATGAAACTTTTGTTGAGAAATGTTCACTAGTCATCATTCAAGTTTCAAGTTGTATTGCAAATTTGTTGAAAATTTACTTCCATTTATTAGCAATTGAGTATTGAGCTTTGAGCACTGATAAATACAGAATACAGATACAAGAATTTGGCAGCAACAAAATAAATGTCTTTATATGTCATTTTTCATTATGTCGTTCCACCCAAAATCCAAACGGATTGTTGAGACAGTATGTAACAAATAACAAACTATACAAGA
The DNA here is from genome assembly GCA_019776565.1 of Sminthurinus signatus. NCBI lineage: Eukaryota > Metazoa > Arthropoda > Collembola > Symphypleona > Katiannidae > Sminthurinus > Sminthurinus signatus. The sequence continues at coordinate 29,380 of JABASP010000754.1, forward strand.
CACCGGTTATAACAATCTGCAATCTACAGTACACATTATGTGTGTATTTGAATTTTGAAAGCAAGTATGAAGTCATAAGAAATTAGTCATTTATGCTCTTGTCTCTGGTTTCAGATAATGATTTGTTATTAGTTATTATTATTACTTATAAAACATACATAATATATTATATCCATACTCCTTGTTGCTTCTTAGTTAATGAGCCATGCAAGACATTTTGATAACAAGTAACAGGGAACGACAATAAATGGAGATACAAAAATGAAATCGACGACAACAAGCGTAATCATGGAGCTAACAGGAAGCTAATCAGAATTAGAATTAAGGATAAGCTATAAAGGATATGTGCACATTGTACATTGTGCATGTGCTTAATCTTGTATGTTGGGGCTCTTATTAATTTCAATTTCACAAGATCCTATTTGTCGCCTCCCCGAGTCTCTTTCTCTCTTCATGTGTTCAATACTCAATACTGTTTACTCTTTAGTTAGTGTAGATAGTACATAGCATGAAGCATGAGTCAACCAAGAAAGGACCAACTCGGTACATGTTCACTATTCACTATTAGCTCTATTACATTTTAAACTACAAACAAAAAAAAGGAATGAATTAATAAAATTAAGAAGAAAAAAAAACTTATGACCAAAAAACAAAGCCCACCATCCACTAAAGTCCATATTCCATATTAGACAAAAAAAAACAAATCAGTAAAAGTAAAAGAAGGAATACTTGTAGATAGTAGATTGTAGAACACAGGAAAAAAACTCAAATTACTTGGAAAACTCGAGTAAAAAATTGCACAAAACAATAAAGAATCCCAGCCATGTGTAACGTCACATGCTGTACGCTGTACAGTGCAAATTGTATAGTGTCTGTAGTCTGTACTGTGTACTGTGTTTATAACACAAACTTTTGTACGTATGTATGCTAGGCATTTGTAGTTTTTGTAGGATGTGTTTTTTATGTATTGTATTTTGGAATAGCAAAAAAAACAACAACACAACTATTAAAAGAAATAGAATACCCAAAGCCCAAAGGTAAGAAACCTGACATAATACAAGTATTATGTATTATGGAGCAAGCACAACCAACAACCGACAGCCACAAGTCACAACTTTTTACGCATTCGTGCTGAATACACTGAATACTGAATATTGAAAAAAATACAAAATTTTTACTTTTTACGCATCCAAGCCAGAGTTGAGAAAGTTGAGAGTGGGTAATGAGTAAAGGAATTGTTTTATTACCAAGGAATCCGTGTTTTATACAATTATCAGGACTTTTTTTATTTGTCACTGTACACATTTAATTATGAGAACCTATTATCCATTATCATGATTGTTTGTTGTGGTAATAACAACAATTTGCTCCTTGCTTGTTCCTTCCCCATTAGTTGCTAGTTATTTCTTATTTCTTTTGCTTGTGAATCTTCTATATATATGTCTAGATTGTTTTATGTATTTTGTATATAATCTAATGAGATGAAATAATCTACCTAAAAAGTACAAACTGACTAAATAATTTGCAATTTAAGGGGGAAAAAGTCATTCGTCATACTAACTAATTTGTGCACATAATATAGGTGAGTACATTACACATTACACGAATATAAATTATAGCGTATATAATAGATTTGATGACTTTTACGAATCTGATTAACTTTTATTATCTTCCTTATTTACTGTAAACAATTTACAATTATTTTTATATCTTTGTAATTAATTTGCTAATTAAATTTTTATCAAAAGTATTTTCTCAATTATTCTTTTTTTTAAAAATCTGTTTGCAGGAAAGAGAAAAATCGTAGGTGACATCATGTTAAATGCTCATTTTAAAATGATAAATGATGAACATATAGCTCGAATAATACTAATTATTGTTATTTCAATTTCAATTTGTTCTTCAATTAGTTGAATTTTAACTTTTAACCCCATTCCCTATTCCATTTCTCTCTTGTGTCATTATATTGTGAATTGTGGTTCATCCAGGTGTCAAATGAATTTCAATTATTATAATATTTATTCTGAAACAGGACAAGCAAGATTCTTTTTTGGGTGTGTTTAATTCCATTACCCATTACCCATTATGAATCAAATTAGAAATTTCAAGTAACCAATCAGTCACATGTATGTGATATTTCATAGTCTACGCATAAAAAGTAACTCTGTGTGATACTGTCAAAATGAGAATAATAATAACAATCCGTTCAAGATTGAAAACAGAGTTGTAGAAGCGGAAAAAGACACACATTACATTTTACATCATACATTATAGAAAATGGCATAAAAAATAATATCGAGCAAAAAAAAGCTGTTTGAATTTACAAGGTGCAGAAATATCATGAATCATGAGTAGTACATACGTATTGTAAACTGTATACTGTTTACATGCTCATTGACATGCATCTGTACTTTAGTATAGCTATTTACTAAATGCTAAAAGGTATAAGGTATACAATATAGAATGTACAGTAATGCACCAGACAACAATAAAACACACAAAACTAACTCTAATGAAAGAACAAGTGACCACCTACAAGCTTTAAGAGTCGAGAGAATCGAGAGTAAGTAATGTTTGTGTAAAATGTAAAATGTGAGTCAATAGAACTCTACACTGAACGATTCACACAAGAGTAAAAACGTGAAAAACATTATTATTAAAAGTACATAATACACAATATATAATAGGTTTTATATATATCATGCATTATGCATGTACAATGTGCACAATAAATACCTAAAGAGATGCTGTAACAATAATAATACATATACCCACACACCACACATACGAACAACAAAAGTAACAATCATGGTTTGAGAATTTGTAACAAATTATTTGTATCAACTATCAACCTTTGCGTACATTATTATTTTACGCTGGAAACTATAAACAAACCTACATTTGAAATTTGAAAATGGTAGAGTGTAGAGTTTAGATGAAAAAAATGTAAATAAAAATATTATACACCTTATTATTATTATTACCATCCTTTTACTATTATTTATTCAATGTAAATACATAGCCATTAACCATTAGCTGTAGAGATGCATAAGTGTCTGTTTCATTTTTCATTCTTTTATGTGAGAGGTGAGAGAGAGATAAAAGTGCGAATGCTGATGCTGATGCTAATCATTCAGTCAGCTTCACTTTGATAAAACTTATATAAATGTACATGTAAAAACGTGAGTGACTGAGTGCGTATGCATTATACATATGACGTACAATATGCAAGTATTTGTAATGCATCGTAGGGGAGTTTTTACAGATTGTACTTACATTGTACATTGAGAATTGAGAATTGAGAATCAAGAATCAAGATAGACATCAGTGATATACATACATACATTATTGTAGATCCACAAGTAAACCATATACCTAATATAATATCTACGCTTCATGTAAAAATGTACAAAATGCACAATGTACAGGCATGATACTAGCTACTAGTTATTAGTACATGCATCAATTTCACTCCTCGTTGTCGCTTCATAATACAATATAAGTAATGAGGATAATACATTTGGTGAAGTCTTCGTTTCCGTTCTTTTTTATTCATTCCATTTAATTCGTTGGACGCTTCTGATTTTTGATTTGCACTGAGTCATGACCAAAACGAATTAAAAATCAGCTGGTTTTAATTTCTAATGCTATGTACATTGTACTGTGTACTCTGTATACTATACTGTCCATGCCGAAAAAAATGACGAGAAAATGAGCGAGAGCGAAAGGAACAATTCACTGATTTTGGGATTTCAGTGATTCACCATGTATTTATCATATAGTATTTGCTATACTACACATCGCCTTTCCACAAACTAAAGCCATTTACTGGAAAAAATCATGATAAATACACTGGGCTTTAGAATTTTGTTATTATCCCTGATTTCCAGATTCTAGATTCTGGACATGTATAGTTTGTCCAATTGAATGATGGGCAAAAACATGAGATAATAGAGATGACTGTGACTGATATTGTATAACTACGTGTGTATGTACAACCTACATGGAATGGTTTTTTTTTCAAATGAAGGATGCTCTGTCTGTCTACTATCTACCCCTTACTGCATTTTTCATTCTATGGATTTCAACCATTTGGAATTGGAATTAGTCACTGCAGTTTCATCAGAGTACTAATTACAAAGGACTAACTGCAAACTAGCTGCTTTTGCTAGTTGTTGTTTTTTGTTGTAAATTTTGACTAAAAACTGATACATGTCTATCATCCCTGTAGTGAGCATAAAGCATAATTAACTGACCAAATAATATAATAAGTAAATAACATACATACATGTACATATGTACAAATGTAATGTGCAATAAATAATGTACATTTAAGACATTTTCCATTTCGCAGTTGAAAATAAAAGGAAGACAGAAGAGCCTTTTCATTTCCTTTGGGTTTTTTTCATCACGTTTACTTACGTCCTCCTAAATTCTAAAGTAAACACAAAACGCACCAAGTATTTTGCCAGTGTTCTGAGAAGTAGAAACCAGTAAACAAAAAAAACTATAATAAAATTGATTAATCATTGTTGTTTGATTCCACATTCCACATGTTTTCATCGTGACTCTTTTTCTGATTGACTTTTATCTTTTATGCATGTGTGCATTTCATTAGGAATTTGGAATTGGGAAAAAAATAGCAAATAGCATTACTTTTATTGTTTTCTCGTCGAGAAAGATATATGGTAGTAGATGGTAGACATAACTGTAGATTTTGTAAATGTATTACAAATTACGATCGTACATATATGTAAGTTGTAAGTTACTTTTATGCCTTATGTGTACGTGAATACTGCACATTGAATGCGTATCTATTATCTATGATAACTTGTGTACAAAGTATTGAGTATTGAGTAAATTGGTCAAGCCTCATCCAAAAAAGGATTTCTTCCCTTTTCAATTATATAGCGATTATAATCTAATTCTCAATATGTATTGCATGAGTTAATGATCAGAATTCAGAATATATTATACATACTAAGTTTCTCTCTTCATTTTTTCCTTTTCTTGTCTTTGATCTTTGATATTTTGTATTTTGTAGTTTGCATCTTGTGTCTTGTGTCTTGTATTTTTGCCATACCTCTAGCCTCTAGTTTTCTTTATAGTTTACTCGCTGCTCGTTCATCAGTCAGTCAGTCAGTCATTGCAAACTTGAAACACATATTCATGTTTTTGTACATTTACGTTTAAGGACACAAAGTGCAGTTTTCATTATTGCTATTATTATTATTATTCATGTACAGTTTCAAAGCTCTTTTTTTCTTTTCTTGTTTTCTGCCCTAATATATGTTCAATATTTATGGATGCATTCATTTGTAAAATATGCAAAATCGTGCATCGTACAAGTTAAAAGTCACAACGAGGGATGTTTATGTTTATTATAGTTTATACCGTCCTGTCTTTGTACTTTTGTCATTGGTTAATGTTTATGTACTGCTGTATTAAAATAATATACCTGCAAAAAAGCTTTAGACTTCTGTACATTCGCATATATGTATAGGTATATAGGTATATACTATTCGTACTGTACATGTATTATTACTTGTGTCTCTTACTCTTACATCACTTCCCAACTTGTACTTCCTCCCTTCCCAATTGAACTTCCACTGTAACTATTAGCTATGTATACATAATACATAATATACATTATACATGGATTTTGTACACAGAGGAAAATTACAAAGTTGTAGAAGAGCTTATACAGAATGGCTATAGAAAACATACTTACACGCATCTGTACCTTTTACATAAGAAATATAAAAGGCTACATGTAACTTGTAAAGGGCAAGCGTATTTTGTAGAAGATAGAAGATACATGTAGAAAAAAAACTGCAAAATTTGCATTTTAAATTTCTCTTCTCTTCATCCTCTCATGATGACATTGTGTCTATTAGTCGACCACTTGAGACTTGAGACTTTGCACAATGAATTGATGAGTGAGTGAGTTTGTTAAAAGAGAATCGATTGTATTTTACATTTTACAAGCCTCCTTATGAATTTTCCCTTTAAAAAGTAAAGAATGAAGAGTGAGAGTCTCTATTTTAAATTTGTACAAAATACAAACTACAAAATGCTCACAACTCGCAACTCCAAACGCAATGTACTTTAAATAGTAAATATTGTGAATATAGGTATATTTTATAAACTATAAACTACAAACACAGACTGTCTTTTTTTGGATCTATTGTCAATAATACATAATATTCACATACATGATGGGGATGATAATTATTCGTCTTTTTGTAATTTCTTATCTTGGAAAAATTTACCATGTGCAACACTGTACTATATTGTACATATATTGTACATTGTACGCAGACTGTACACATGACATATATTTCTTTAACAGGAATAGGTGAATAAACTCAAAGATAATAAGGATAATAATAACCATTATATATTATATATCCGTGCTACAGAACAACAGTCACACATTTCTTCATACCTCACACCTTGTTCAAATTTTCTTTGTTGACTATTTCTGGGCACAATCAACGACTCATGAACGTCCCACATAAATACATAATACACACATTTACTGTATACCGTACACTGAATATACATGGAAGAATGCTTCATATTTTATACTATATTCTCTCTTTGTAAAATTGAGCAAAACTAAACTGAAAAGACCATTATTATGATGACCCATTCGCACAGTAAACGTTTAAACGTAAATATTTTGTATAGAAATGGAAAACATCATGTTTTACACTGGGAGTTGAACTAATAATCTACATTCTACATAACTATTTTTTATTCCAAACAACTTTCGCCGATATAAATAATAAAAAGTGTAAGCTTTTTATCTTTTATCCTGTTTTCAGTTTTCCTTAACTCTTAACTTTTTCTTAACTTCTTTTATTATTTTTAATTTTCAATCACGTTTTTAGTGTTTAGTTATCTTATATGTTATGAGAAAATTTGATTCATATTTTCTTACCTTGACAGTTGAAGATGGTGACAAGGGCGATGACAAGCACGAGCCCGTGTGTTAGTTTTGAATCCATTTTGTTTTTTTTTTGTTTTGTTTTTTGCGAAATTCCAAAGAGTGTAAAAAATAATTCACAACCTCAAGTTTCTTCTTTCCATTCAATCAATTTATTTAGTAAGTATTTTATATCTAGTACCGTTTATCTGTTATCTGTACAACTATAGACTATACAGTTCACTTGACAAGAAGAAGGAACGACGAACATGTAACACTTTTGTCACTCACTGGATAATTTTTTTAAAGTAGAGATTGACACAGTTATACACAATTAAAAATTTACATTGACAATCCTCATCACACGCACAGAACAATTTACCATTTAAAATTTAAAACTGTTAAATATCTTATCAAATGTCAACTGTCAACCTATATTAAAATGTATGATTGCATCTAATTTAATCACTAAGAGTCAGAGTCACGACACTTGTGTTCCGTCGGTATTTTTTTATTTGACGTTTGACATTCTTTTTAGTTCTTGATGATATCTTCTTTTGATGATTGTATTTATTTCTGACTTCTGACACGTGCTAAATTTAAAATACAATCCATGTAGATTTTAAACTGTATTTATAACACAAGGAAAAGAAAACACAAAAACACAACACACCGTATAAAGTACAAAAAACTTTGAAGCTAGTGTAGTGATAGTTGATTTTGGGCCCAAATTAAAACTTGCAAAATACTGGGTAAAAAAGGGAGAAAAAGGTCTACTGAACAACAAACAGAGCAGTTTGTAATATATTAGGTATTTCTTTTTTTTCTGAAGGGGAAGGGGGAAGATGAAACTCAAGAAACTTACTTTAATACTTACGAGCTCCTATGCTGCTCACAAGCTCGCCAAATACAAACTAACTGCAACGTCAAAGGAATAGAAGCACGAGCGAGTAGTGTGTAATAATACTATAGTTGTTTCAAGTTTTGGTGTAGAAGGTAGACGTGGTGATAGTAGATAGTAGTAACAGGGAAACCTTTCGTCTGTTTAAAAACCTTCTGCACAACCCTCTATAGAAGCAAAAGAACTTTTGAGTTTTGAGTTTAGAGTTTTGAGTTGTTAGTATAAAGTAATAAGTATAATATATATATATATATACGCTGTTTTACCGTCCTTTTGCGAATCTGTCGTCTTTTGTCTTTTCTTTGTGAAGAAGAGAACAAAGTTGGGATAATACGATGTATAATACTGCTACTTAAATTTGATTCTCATCTTTCTAATTTCCGTTCCATAGTCCTCATCATCATTAAGAGCAGCCCTTGAAGACATCCAATGTATGGATAAATGATGATGGCTAGAATGTTGAATGTTGAATAACAAAAAGAATTTGCTTCTTTCTTGTTCCTTTTCTCCCCCCAACCCTTTCAAAATCCTTTATCCATAATATGACCAAATTTTAAAACGGAGTTTGTGTCTGAGCTCGGAACCTTCTTTTTTCAGTAAATGTAGAATAAATTCAATATTCAATACTTTTGTAATATTTTAGGGTTATTTTTTTCAGTATGTAGAATAATTAATTTGTATCGCAGAATGTAGAAATTTCACACACACGAACAACCTTTTACTTACAGAGTTATTCTACACTCTACACCCTCTACTCATAACTCTGCAAGCACCCAGCACAACATAAACACACACGCGAGAAAAATGTACATATGCATTTGCATAAATCGCCTATAGAGAGAACAGATCCTCAAAAAAAAATTATGTCTTAAAAACTAAACACAAAGTTTTGAAGAGTCAATAAAAAGGGGTGAAGTGAAGGGAATGAAATTTGAAGACTGTAGACTGTTGACTGTGGATCGAGGGTATTTTCTTGAATTATTTATTTATTTGTTTGTTTATGTATTTGTTTTTTTACCTACCTACTTATTATTATCAATTAAAATGGTTACGATTGAAAGTTGTTCCATATCGTTTCATTTTTTGAAATCAAAAGCTTATCAATAATATTGATTCAATATCCACAGGAAAATAATAATGATGGTTATTATTGTCTTTTGATTATCATTCAGAGTACAAGTCCTCAACGTTTCAAAATTTTGATTATTCTCTCTTTTTTTCTGGATGTTGTAGTTTTGTATTATGAATTCGTAAATATGTATTTATTATCTCAACATTTATTTATTCGAATTCAATTTTTTATAACGATTGTTTTTCTTTGGTGTTGCTGTTGATGAGTTGTAAGAATTTTGGCTGTTCATCTTTCATGAAACTTGACATTAATTTATTCATTATCAATTATTTGTTCACTCCATTATTCAGTAGCCGTGTGCAGTGCGTGTGTGAAATTGACAGAAATTAGTCAGAATTTGTCAGTGTCGTTCAAATAACTTGTTAAAATGGTTCATTTATTTAATTTGTAACGGATAGAGTATAACACACAGTGCACTATATATTATATTATTATCTTTTTTATACAATGTGTTATTTTTTATATTTTATACTATATTATACATGAAGATAAAAGTTTTGACGAAGAAGAAGAGAACAGTGACGAATATAAATTATTATGCTTATTATTATTTAAGTATATATATATATATATATATATGAGAGGAGAACCAAGCTTTAGTTTTATGCTTCACTCTGTAACTTGTAATCTATATGTATCTGAATAATATAACTGTGTGTGTAACAAGTCTGTATATATGTATGTTTTAACATCCTCATCCTCGTCATCTTCAAGATTCAGTGAAGAGTTTTAGTACACCACTTTCTCTTTCATTTTTGTTTCTTGTATCATAATATTAATAATATTATCATATGTATGAACTATGGACACGGTAGTATAATATGTTGCATGGTGTATCTTTGTATTTCTTTGCCTCAGGGGTCACAGCTCACTTTTCTGTTCAGGCTGACTAGATTGGATATTATGTAGATCTTAGATATGATATTAGATAAGTATACATAAGGATGATGATGATGATGATGATATTACTTATTATATTATTATGTAGATGTATACATACTATTGTCTACCGTCATTCTTTTGCTTTTGATCCTTTTTTCTGTTTCAATTATAGAGAAGTGAGAAATTTTTTAGCTCCTTGAGACTTTTCTCTCTCTCAACTATCAAAACTCTTCACTCTTGATGGCGACGATTATGATCCTTTTCTACTATCTGTTTTATCTTTGTCTGCTGTCTTTTTAGTTTCAGTTTGAACTTTGTCCTTTTATCAAAAAACTTCAATGGAAACTCCAATGGAAAAAGTTAGATTTAATGATGTAAATCTTTTCTTCATTTTTATAGTCACACGTTATAAACTATTTTCGCAGTAGATTTTATTCTATTTTTTTTTTAAAAAAATCAACAGAAAAAGAACCTTAGAATGTAAATTGAAAAGTAAGACAAATATTAAAAGTAATTATTAACTATAATTTGACAGCATACTGTAAATAGCTATGTAATAACAAAAGGTACAGTAGAATTTTAATTTTTTACGAGTAAAAATACTGATATTATGTTTTGGAAATCTTAAAAAAATACTGTGAAAACTTTTTAAAAAAACTCAAGACCTTTTGATTGTTTTCATTGAAGAAGAAATTTTAATCTTTTTAATAATTTTCTCACCGTCTTAAAAATATGCAGATGTCAGCCGTAGCCTTTCATTCTTCTGTAATCAGTAATCAATATAAAAGAAAAACACTTTTTTTGCAGTAGTATTTAACGTAGATTCCAAAAATTAAATTAAATATAAAAAATAAACATTCTTATAGCAGTATTTTCTAACAACCTATTCAAAACACTGAAATATATAGTTTTGTTACAATCATAAAAAATATTGAAAAAAAACTGAAAATAGACTCCAGTTTTTCTACCACTTTCTAACTTTGGACTTCAACCCTCACTAGAGTATGGAATTACTGTAGTTTAAACAATCATGAACAAAGAATAAAAATAATAAATATTGAAATAAATACTGAAAAATAGTTTGGGGTGTTACAAGATTTCAAATAATTTAAATACTGCAACTGGTTAAATATAATATATGATTAAATAAATAAAATATTCAAAGAGGGGGTTACCTTTTTCAATAGCGATGGATTGTGGTGATGTAATTCAACATTTATAAGCTGTACAATTTGAATAATAAATAATAAATTATCTACATTTTAGTAGATGGTGGTCAGACACCATACAAAAAGCACAGAAAAACTAGAAACCAGAAAAAAAGGGTCGCAGAGGTGGTTGAAAATATATAGGACTATTTTTATTCATACACACGTTTGATATGGCAGGGAGAGAAAGATGAGAAAGAGTAGAGTATAATATATAGAAGAGAGGAGTAGAAGCAAGAAGTAGATTGAAGCAAGTCTATCAAAGATCAAAGAATAGAAATCTCAGAGTTCGGGAAATTCGGGTTTCCTCGTTTTTTGGTGCACATAGCGTCCTTTTCTTCAACCCTCTTCATATGTCTTGCGTGTGTTTAATACATTCACACAGTTTGGAGTTTGTGGAGTTTAGAGCTTGGAACGTTTTCGGGTCGGGCTTCCAAAAGCATTAAACATACTATACACATTTCCTATAGTATCCACAGAGTACTATATATTTCATATTATTACACATTGTAGTATATATAATGTTAAAATATATAGACTTTAGACTTTACTAAATACTATACAAAAGAGGCAGTAGACATATTATATATTATATGTATTTTGTGACTCTCCCGTCAGTATTTTCAGTACTCATGCTCACAAGTCACAATAACAACTCGATGAAATAAAAACGCCCGTATTTACTCTCTCTCTCTCTCTCTCTCATCTATAATCTAATACGTATAATATTCACCGTAATAATAATAACTTTAGACTCTCTAGTACGAAGTACGAGGTCACGTTTTGTGTACAGTTTTACAGCTCTGAAATTATATTAAAAATTCTCTATCGTCTCTTCTATTTTCTATTTCAAATAAACTTCAAAAAAGGAAAAAACTTTACATGCCTTTCTCCAGACAAAATTAATTTTTATTAAATCAAAAGTTAAAAGTTTTGTTCAACTATAAATATAATAATAATAATTATTATTATTATTACAAAAACTACCCTGCAAACAAGGTTGATGGTGTTGAGCATCAACTCAACAAGTTGAGCATCAACTATCCCATCAACTATCCCATCAACTCCTTAAAATTGAGGTCAACTCTCCACTTG